>JAWPHD010017463.1:0-44492 GCA_037043455.1 Cyrtodaria siliqua | reverse complement strand
TGAGGTAAATTTAATAAAAAAAAAAAAGATAACTTAATTCAGGAACAGATTAGAGTATTGTGCTTTTATCATTTCACTGTTAATTGTTGGAAGTTAGGTAACCATTATATAAACTATTGATCATATCATCCCATACAATCGATTTCATTTGATATATTTCTACCATATAAATTGGGTCAATCTGTAATAAATTGTTGAAGATCTGATTTCCACCTGTGATAAAGGTGTCTAGAAATTGATTGATAATATCAAGGTTATAGCATTGATCTGCCAAAGGTTGGCTGAGGGATATTTATTCAGGGATATATCATTCAAATGATCAGCAATGGAGTGAAATGGATGGGCCTGTTTGGTAGGCCAAATTATATTCTGATTTGTAGATTGTTGGCTTTTATGATGATGATGATTGGTTTTGATGATGGTTGTTGGTTTTGATGATGGTTGTTGGTTTTGATGATGGTTGTTGGTTTTGATGATGGTTGTTGGTTTTGATGATGGTTGTTGGTTTTGATGATGGTTGTTGGTTTTGATGATGGTTGTTGGTTTTGATGATGGTTGTTGGTTTTGATGATGGTTGTTGGTTTTGATGATGGTTGTTGGTTTGATGATGGTTGTTGGTTTTGATGATGGTTGTTGGTTTTGATGATGATTTAAATTGGGTTTATACTGTTAGCTAGCCAGTAAAATGAAATGGGAAGTAGGACATGGTTTGGTCATTATAAAAGATGTAATTGATTGAATTGTTGTTAATACATTGTTAGGAGGTATACAGTACTGGTTCTACCCAGGAAAAATGGGGTGGTCTGCCTCTACCACATAAAAAACATTTGACCTTCATATAGGAACTAACACGTGCTACAAATGATGTGAAACACCATTCAAACAAACAGTTAATTTGAGCCTCCCCAAAGGGAGGGGAAGGATACATAGAAATCCAGAAACCCTACCCTACTCTTTCTATCGAATATATTTCTATAAGTCTTTAACATGCTTGGAGGATAGCATCCAATACATGGTAACTGAATTCAGAGTCATGGTACTGTGCTGTCCACTCGGCCACCATGGCCCCTATACTATACATGGCCCCTATATAAAAAACACTGTATCTGTTTATGAGGGACTATAGACACTAGGAATGCTTGTTATTTTTTGTGACACATTTATTCTTCCTGAAAAGTAACCCTGTTTGAGATTAAACTATTTGAAATGTAGGCAGTTTGTGTGTTTGAAGTATACACAATGTGTGTGTGTCACCAACTGGGAAGAAAATTCAGGTCAGTAGCCCTCAATGTCCACTCATGTTGTAAAAACATCTCATTTCATCTCCTGCTGAGAATCATAACAACATGACATGAATCACTCCTATATGAACATAAACTTGTTAGAAATGTTTCGTTTCGCACAGAAATTCATATCCATGACATACATTTCATCTTTTATTATTAAATGTTTCATGTTTGGTGTTTCCTATAGTGTTGGCAGTGTTCCATTTGTTATGACCACACTCCACGTACCTGTGGTTTAACTGTGCCATTAATTTACCTAAGATTACATATGGGTAATATGGGGATTACCTGGTGAACTATTCATGCTTATGTCCCTGGATAATGTGCCCCATTAAAATCCATGTGCTGGCAAACCTAATGCTTTGATTGTGTAGGCGAGGGTTTTCTGGTAGAAGTGGTGGGGTAATATAACATTTCAAAGCCTATTCTCTGCCTTGACCTACATTATAAAAGGAGCCATGAACCCTGTGGGTCCATGTTGATAGCCCTCTTTCTAACTACACATTGTCCTGCTTTTTCGCAGTACTCCTCTGTTCCATTGTCCTCTTGTTGTGCTTCCAGACGCCATTACCTCACCCACCTTAAAAACTCCCTTTCTCACAACACACTTCCATGAGGACAACACCATAAGCAAAAATACACAGTCATGTTCTGTTTAGGTGGTTCATTCTTTTTCTTTGTAACTTCAGATCGGCTATAGATCTACCCTCATTTGAATTTTTACTTTGTAAACAAGATGAGATGGGTTGCTTGATGTAATTCCAGCCCTCACCTTTAGCACAAGATAGAAATCAATTTTACGTGTCACTTGCAGAAGACAGATGTATTTTGGGGAAGAATTTCCACCTTCTACTGGTATGCAATGGTTTGCAATTGAGAGGCTTAAGAAATGTTTATAATGTACTGTGGGGGGTGATAACATTTCTTCATTTGATATTTAAGCTGTGTTTATTTAAAAATTGTGTGTCAGGAAAAATTTGAATTGTTGTAATCCATGAATTCAGTGGAGTCTGTGGTTTTAATTCAGTGGAGTCTGTGGTTTCAATTCAGTGGAGTCTGTGGTTTCAATTCAGTGGGGTCTGTGGTTTTAATTCAGTGGGGTCTGTGGTTTCAATTCAGTAAATTGTAGCTGGTTTCAATTCAGTAAATTGTAGCTGGTTACAATTCAGTAAATTGTAACAGTGCATTTTGTATTGTTCATTTCAGTCTTTGTAAAAATATTCAAAATGTAAAAAAAATGTCAGGAAAAACTATGAACTTCTTTTGAATCCGGTTGCAAGCTCAAGCCTTATACTTTACGTGACATCCATGGCCGAATGGTTAGAGTCTCTGATTTGAAATCACTTGCCCCTCGCAGCTGTGGGTTTGAGCCCTCATGGGACCAGGAATTTTTATGTGAAGAAGCTATCCAGCTGGCTTGCCGATTGTCAGTGGTTTTATCCAGGTGCCTGCTCGTATGCAAAAATTGTTCGGAGAGGCACATGGGGTCATCCTCCCCCAACTGAAGTTGGAAAGTCGCCATATGACCTTGGCTGTTTGTGCGACTATAATACCCAGTTCAATTCAATTCTTATACTTTACAATGAACAGTAGCTCTACTCAATGGGCTAGCCAGCTAGGTGGTTAATGTGTTTTTGAATAGTAATAATTTATTTGTGTAAGATATCCTGATATCTGTCTTCCTAAGGCATGCAAGAATGCAGTAAGCTAATTATCAAAGTAACATTTGAAACAAGGAAACCTTTTAGCAGGCCTCAGGGTAGATTAGTTTTACCAATCAGGTCAAATTCTTAAAATAAAAGTCTGTTCAGTTCAGTTCAATATACATACATAGGATCAAAGTGTAAGCCTTTCAGAGCTGTTATGATAAGAAAAGGTTTAATATATTTTAGTTTTGCTTGAATAAATAGAGGATTTCAGATGTGGATTAAGGTGGAAGACAAAATGGAAAGCTCATCACAACCACCCACTTTAATACTCTCAGTCCAGGCGCGTAGCATGCCATATGCCATTCTCATTTACTCACGTGAGTAAACTTTTTAAACAAAGGCTCAAAAAATAAAAACTCAAAAAACCCAATAAAATGGTGAGCCTAAGTGGGGGTACATGCTGACCCTAAAATGCACCAGAAGTCACGTACGAGCGTTTAATTTTTAAAAAAATCGCGGTTGAGGCCCCCCCGCCGACCCCCACCAGCGGGAGGGGGACAGCCCCCTCCCACACCCCCTCCCACAGGACAACCCCCTCCCGCAGGATAACCCCCTCCCACACCTACCCCCGTGAGTAATTGAGATTTTGGTCACGCTACGCCCCTGCAGTCACAAAAAGGAAATTATGTCAGATGTGATTTTGAATCTTAATTTGGATGTCTGTCTGTCTGTCTGTCTATGTCTGGATCTCTGTCCTTCACAAGTTGTGTCTCCACCATATCTATTGAACCGCTGGAGGGATTTTGAAATAACTTTCCACAAATGTTCACCATATTGAGACGACTTGCAGAGCGCAACTTCCAGCCACGTCCGTTCAAGATCAAGATCACAGAGGTCGAAGGTCATATACACTATATTTCATGTCTCCACCATATCTCTTGAACCACTTGAGGGATTTTGAAATAACTTGGCACAAATTCACCATATTGAGACGACTTGCAGAACACAACTTCCAGCCACGTCCATTCAAGGTGAAGGTCACACTTAGAGGTCGAAGATCCTATGTTCCTCATATCATTTCGTGTCTCCACCATATCTCTTGAACCGCTGAGGGATTTTGAAATAACTTGCCACAAATATTCACCATATCGAGACGACATGCAGAGCACAACTTCCAGACACATCCGTTCAAGGTCAAGGTCACACATAGAGGTCGAAGGTCATATGCAGTATATTTTGTGTCTCCTCCATATCTTTTGAACCGCTTGAGGGATTTTAATATGCAGTATATTTTGTGTCTCCTCCATATCTCTTGAACCGCTTGAGGGATTTTAATATGACTTGGCACAAATGTTCACTATATCGAGACGACATGCAGAGCGCAACTTCCAGCCACGTCCATTCAAGGTCATGGTCACACTTTGAGGTCGAAGGTCATATGCCCTATATTTTGTGTCTCCTCCATATCTCTTGAACCGCTTGAGGGATTTTAAAATAACTTCCCACAAATGTTCACCATATTGAGACGACTTCCAGAACGCAACTTATAGTCATGTCAGTTCAAGGTCAAGGTCACACTTAGAGGTCGAAGGTCATCTACACTATATTTTGTGTCCTCCCCATATCTCTTGGACCGCTTGAGGGATTCTGAAATAACTTGGCACAAATGCTCACCATATCGCGACGACGCGCAGAGCGCAACTTTCAGCCAGGTTGGTTCATAAATTAAGGGGGAGCAGGGCTTTTTTACCTTATTTACAGAGGCCTGTAAAAGGCCTATTCCCAGTTGAAAGCTTAACTGTTTTTTCCCAATTATGGCAGAAAATTTTCCCAATCGGAAAGCAGCAGTCTCTTAGAATTTGAGAAAAAACATTAATTCTGAAATGTGTATTTGTCTGTTGAGTCAGTTCCGACTGAGAAGTCAATAATTATAATAAATAATGGATAAAGGCTAAATAAAGCGTAGTATTGTCATATTTACTTAACTGATGAAATCTTACATCTTTCCCAAAATGAGAAATAACTGCGTTTTTCCCCCCAAAATGGACAGGCCAGGGCCTCTTCCTAATGTTGTGGGGAAAAAAACCTGGGGAGACATATATTTTTGTTGTTACAAAAACAACCGCGTGTAGTTAAAAGATAAGTTTTTAGGTCTACTGATCAAGGATTTTCATGAAACTTGACAGGAATGTTGCCCATGATGTCTAGTTGATCCTAGCAAAAATTCACGTTGATGTTAAATCCAAGATGGCCACCAAAGCTAAAAATAGATTTTTAAAAAACAGGTTTGTAGCGACTACTTTTTGAAAACTATAATTGATATTGATATGGAAATGATATTTCTAAAACGATCAGCAACGATGTTTCTAAAATGATCAGCATGACATGATGTTGGTCCCTGTCGAAAACTGTTTTGATTCGATGTTAAACATGGCTGTCAGTGGCCATCTTTGTTAATATAGGGTTATATAGTAAAAACTTGTGGCAACTACTCCTCTGAGACTACTTGAAGGATTTTCATGAAACTCTACTCCTCTGAGACTACTTGAAGGATTTTCATGAAACTTAACAGAAATGTTGCTCCTAATGTCTAGTTGATCCTTGCAAAATTTCAGATAGGATGGAAATTCAAGATGGCCACCATGGTTAAAATAGATTTTTAAAAAACAAATTTGTAGCAACTACTTCTTGAAAATTATAAGTGACATTGATATGGGACTTTTTCAAAATGATCAGCATGACATGATGTTGGTCCTTGTTGAATTTATTTTTTTCGACATTAAACATGGCTGCCAGCAGCCATCTTTGTTTACATAGAGTTATATAGTAAAAACTTGCAACGACTACTCCTCTGAAACTATTTGACAGATTTTTTATGAAACTTCACAGGAATGCAGATCTAGCTGTCAAAACCTATGAGTAGAGCTTCAAGGTCATTGACCTCTTGTTTCTTAAATGGAAATGAATCAAGGTTGTCAAACTCTTTGCCTTTTTCACAAAGAATACCTCCACCACTTTTCCATCACAAGACACCTGTATTGACCTAAGCAGGTGCTGATGTGTGCCATTTTGTTTTAAATTGGCCTATAATCAAAATGTGATAGGCATAGTTGTCCTGCTTATGTAGGAAAAAATATGTAAAATCATAACTTGATGGTCTATCTAGTTCAAATATGCTGTGAACACAGAGTCTTCTATCTATTACACAAGTGTCAACATTCTCTTTTCACAATTGTCTGATCTGAATGCACTTGCCTGATTTGAATGCACGGATAGACATTATTGGTGTTAAATCATTTACAATTGAATAGTGGGCGACAACCCTGAACAAGATAAAGATAGCATTAGTAGAATAAGATTTAATTTCGTAATTTTGATGAAATTTGATGTAATTTGTAGTTTTGGATCTGAAGTTAAATGTTCGACAGTATTAAGCATTTAACCCACAAACCCAATAAACCTGTCAAAAACATGGCAATTTCTTTAAAATGTGACACTTAAATGTATGGCAACTTGGCAGTAATTTGCATCTAATGCTTGATATGGGTTTTGATTGTTGATTCTGCGACTGCAATTCCATGTTTGGTTTTCCTTTCTTTCTAGGACTGCAATTCCCTGTTTGGTTTTCCTTTCTTCCTAGGAATGCTCTTAGCTAATAGCTTGGCAATTGCAACAGAGAGTTTGCAAAATTAAGTTGATGTGGTATTTTCTGTAAATAGCGGTTATGGATGGCTATGCATCACAGATATCGTCATCGCACTAGTGATCTGTCATATTTATAGTCTGTGTCTATCCATGGAAGAAAATATGAAAAACAAAGTCTATATTCAGTAAACAGTTGGTGACTAATCTATATATGTTTCATGCATTATGTCATTCTGTATTTGTCTGATATTGACACTGTCTGCAATGACAATTGTATTGTCTGTTTTATTGTTGTGTTTTTTTCCTTACCATGATTGTGTATGATCATATACATTGCGTCCGACTGTACCAGGGTTTTTCAGCAACTTTGTGCCAATAGCCCTTTGCTTTTACACAGATCTAGATACATCTAGATGAATACTGTACATTCTGGACAAAAGAAGGTCACTATGACCACCTTAAAGTTTATTAATTCCTGTTACGGGTTTTCAGTAGTTCTGTATCCATGTTATCGATTTCTGTAACATTTATTGTGTTGCTGTTTTTCTGTAACATACATCAGACATTGGTCATACCAGTAGCTGAACTGGCATTTATTAATGTTTCCTTAAACATTTGTACTCATGGAAAACTGAAGATAAAGCAATTCATTGAACATTATGATAGGCTCATCATAGCTATAGCCTTCACTGATATAATGTCTGTTATAGGGGTATAACTTACCACCCCTGGTGTGATCTGTAGGAACTTCCAAGAAAACTACCTTTTGATCAGATTCTATACCAACAGGAGCAGGAAGCCATATAAACTGAAGTTTTATTATCCTTGTCTGAATTGCTGCAAGAATAGTTTGAATTGATGTTTAACGGCACATCAACGCATTATAGGTTATGTAGAGCTGCCCCAGAGAGAGGGGTATGATACATATGAATGCCCTACTCTCATTATAAAATAGATTCAGGTGTTTCTTTCGGAGGATATGCTTGATACACGGAACTTCCTGGTTTATGTAAACATCCGACGGCCGAGGCTAGGGGAAGTGTCCAAGGACACACCGAAGAAACATAGTGGTGAAAGTGAGGTTCAAACACATGACCTCCGGTACTCAAATGCGTGTTGCATCATAATATACTCAGTTGCAAAAGGAAGTGGACACTGAGTTTTGTTTAGATTTAATTGTATAAAGTTTTTTTAGAATTAAATTGACAAATTCCAAAATTAATATGTTGTGTTTGGTACCAAAGTTTTTATCATTCCATTGCCAATATCATGTTGTCATTTGTTTTTCAATAGGTCGATTCATTAAGGGACTCGCTTGATAAACAGGATAGGGTGTACAAAGTGTCCCTATTTTCTATACACATTACCAGGGCAGAAACTCTCATTATAAAATAGATTCAGGTGTTTCTTTCGGAGGATATGCTTGATACACGGGACTTCCTGGTTTATGTAAACATCCGACGGCCGAGGCTAGGGGAAGTGTCCAAGGACACAACGAAGAAACCTAGTGGTGAAAGTGAGGTTCAAACACATGACCTCCGGTACTCAAATGCGTGTTGCATCATAATATACTCAGTTGCAAAAGGAAGTGGACACTGAGTTTTGTTTAGATTTAATTGTATAAAGTTTTTTTAGAATTAAATTGACAAATTCCAAAATTAATATGTTGTGTTTGGTACCAAAGTTTTTATCATTCCATTGCCAATATCATGTTGTCATTTGTTTTTCAATAGGTCGATTCATTAAGGGACTCGCTTGATAAACAGGATAGGGTGTACAAAGTGTCCCTATTTTCTATACACATTACCAGGGCAGAAACTCTCATTATAAAATAGATTCAGGTGTTTCTTTCGGAGGATATGCTTGATACACGGGACTTCCTGGTTTATGTAAACATCCGACGGCCGAGGCTAGGGGAAGTGTCCAAGGACACACCGAAGAAACCTAGTGGTGAAAGTGAGGTTCAAACACATGACCTCCGGTACTCAAATGCGTGTTGCATCATAATATACTCAGTTGCAAAAGGAAGTGGACACTGAGTTTTGTTTAGATTTAATTGTATAAAGTTTTTTTAGAATTAAATTGACAAATTCCAAAATTAATATGTTGTGTTTGGTACCAAAGTTTTTATCATTCCATTGCCAATATCATGTTGTCATTTGTTTTTCAATAGGTCGATTCATTAAGGGACTCGCTTGATAAACAGGATAGGGTGTACAAAGTGTCCCTATTTTCTATACACATTACCAGGGCAGAAACTCTCATTATAAAATAGATTCAGGTGTTTCTTTCGGAGGATATGCTTGATACACGGGACTTCCTGGTTTATGTAAACATCCGACGGCCGAGGCTAGGGGAAGTGTCCAAGGACACACCGAAGAAACCTAGTGGTGAAAGTGAGGTTCAAACACATGACCTCCGGTACTCAAATGCGTGTTGCATCATAATATACTCAGTTGCAAAAGGAAGTGGACACTGAGTTTTGTTTAGATTTAATTGTATAAAGTTTTTTTAGAATTAAATTGACAAATTCCAAAATTAATATGTTGTGTTTGGTACCAAAGTTTTTATCATTCCATTGCCAATATCATGTTGTCATTTGTTTTTCAATAGGTCGATTCATTAAGGGACTCGCTTGATAAACAGGATAGGGTGTACAAAGTGTCCCTATTTTCTATACACATTACCAGGGCAGAAAAATTTGTTTCTGAGTTACTCGTCCTACGTAATATTTGAATGGTCAAATTGATAAATTGTTAAAGAATTTATCTGAATTTCTGCATGTTTGTTCACCAGTGACATTAAACGGTTGGATATTACTGCCAAAATATGTATGAGGAGCCAGAACTTTTGTAAATCAGAAAAAATAAGTGTTTGGATAGCTTTTTAAAAAATGCACTGAAATGGTACTGGTAGATGTTGATTTACTGCAAACATCATCACACGTTGATGCTGTATTGAAGACAGTTCATTACCTCCATTGAAGCTCTCTCAGAACCAATCAAAACCATCTGTCCGGATAATAATGTACTTTGGGAATTAATGCTGATAATTAATTTATTCATATAGCATGATGGTAAGAATTAGGGAAGACCAGGAATTAATCCCACATAAAACACATCAAAACCAAGAACAGATATGTGTGTTGCATTTGCTTTCTAATGAAATTGCTCCACCTCAGTGATTAGATTGGATGATTTTATATCCCGAAACCTTGAACAAATCATACTGAAGAAACAATTTGCCCGTGAAGCCTTTTAACAAATCATCATATAAGTAGTTTTAATTGTTTTAGAGTGCCTCTGTCGGTGTAAATAAACTGAGCAAGACCAAAAACATGGTTTTAGGGTTTGTGTGTGTGGGTGACTGCCTACCTACCTACTCTGTTGTTGTTTTTCAAGCCATTTGTGGAGATTCGCATATTGTTGGGTGCCCTTAAAAAAGTATAAATTTCATAAGTTTATTGTAAACTTGGCAAGTTTTATATACTTGTAGAAAGCAGTACATTATTCAGAATAATATGCATTATGTTATTGTTTTTTTATATGAATAGAAAGTATTAATTTGTTTTTTGTTGTTTTTTTACCAAAAAGTCGGAACAATGGTAAAACCTGTATTTTCTGCCATTGAAATTGCTATAGATCATATTTTGAGCAGATTTTGAGATGCTTTAATACTTGTTCAGTTTTAATTTGCATTCCATTTTTTTCTTTTCAGATATTGCTATGGATTGGTCAGATCACGCATTATGGTGGCCAGAGAAAAACCGATGGCTGAAAAGGTCAAGGTCAACATTGGATCAGTACAGTGTTCAGGCAGATGCAAAACTTCATTTCACACCTATGCATAAAAACTTACGTGTTCAGTTACCGGACTTACAAATTCTCGATCTGCGAGTGGACTTCAGTTCGGATGTGTTTAATTCAGTCGTACATCTTTGCAAAGAATTAGGTGAGCATATAGTGAAAAAATCTTCATTTGTACAGCATGCTGAATTCTTATTCTTGGAGACTTAAATTAAAATGTGGAAATCGTGCAAGTAAATTCGGATTGCATCTTATTAATTATCTGGCTTACTTTTTCTCAGTCATTGCGAAGTTAATGCAGGATTTTTACATTTCATAACATAATTTCACCAGCCCTATACACGATATCATTCCCACAAAAACCTTAGGCTGTAAATAGTCTAGAAAATGTAATTGCTTTCATACCTGCATCCAACCAGCCCGAGTAGATCTGCAAGAAAGGATGTAGTTTAAGTATGAATATGGTGTTATTCACTGATCAATACAATTGAGAGCATCTTTGTAATGAAATAAATCTGTTCTTAAGCTTTTTTTGTTGGTATACACAAACAAATCAATGAATACGGAGTATGAAATGATATTTCAGAATTAGATGGCCATTTATTAAGCTGTAGAAATTGGATAAATATTTTCTTTCCATTGTCCAGGTTCTGTAAAATAGACTTCAAAAATGTTTTGAAGTGGCCTTGATGGATCAGACCTCACATTTTAGAGCTGCAGTCAGCAATTTTTTTCACCCTTTTGGGAATGGTACCGGTACCCATTCAATTGGGGGAAACCCATTCAATTGGGGGAAATTCGCGTTGTATTTTTCAAATGTTTCACTGTCAAACAAAAGTAATGTTGTTTGCTTAATTACTTTGCAAACACATTACCATTTATACATTCTCTTGCAGCATTTCATAACCGTCTGGCTGAAAGTATATAGTTTCCCCTTTTTCTGTTTTAATTTCCCCTCTGGGCGTCCGTGGCCGAGTGGTTAACGTCTCTGACTTGAAATCACTTGCCCCTCACCACTGTAGGTTCGATCCCTCAGGGGCCTAGGAATCTTTATGTGAGGAAGCTATCCAGGGAAGGGGCACCTGGGGTCTTCCTCCACCAATGGAAGCTGGAAAGTCGCCATATGACCTTAGCTGTTGGTGCGACTATAAAATCCAATTCAATTAAATTCCCCTCTGAAGTATTTAAAAAAAAAAAAATTGCCATTGGGAATGGTACCATTTTTCGGTACCACGTATATAAGTAAAAAACACACCGAGAGACCTCTGCCCCATGTCAGTTTTCTCCCTGACCGAGGCATATCTGGAAACTTCATCTCACCTCCCATTGAGAGGTTGCTGTCCCAGTATAATCCTATTTGTATTTGATGTGTTAAAGGGACATAAAAACATTTTCATTTCAATGTTTTTAAAGATTATGAATTAATCATTGAATTTTTAAAACAAGCTTGTAACGCCAGTAACAAAAACACCTAACAAAACAGTTTGGAATCATTTTCCCTAACATATTTTGTGATCTATGAAATATAATGCACTCCATTTGCCGCAATCAGAAACCATGTAGTAAACCGCATAATGGACAATAATAGCATTGATTTGCTATCCCGTGTCACCGCGGGCCCTTCCGGGATTTCATTAACTGTTCAATTGTTCTGTCAGTTAAACCATAATAACATAATAACATGAGATCAATGTGTTTTTCTGCAGTGTTTCTACAAAACTGGTAAACAAACAAACAAACAACTTACCAAAAATCATAATTATGTCAAATCAATGTTTATTTATGTGGATTATTTAATGATCCCATTATAATGCAACAACATTTCTGTCAACAACCAACAAAAAAAATGAAACAGATTTGGAGATCCACCAAGAAATGTTGAGTATTCTTCGTGGGAGACTGCCACCTTATCAGAATTGCAATCATGTGGGATTCTGCATCACAATAATATATTAAATGTTTTATTATAGGAGAGACAGCTGATTGTTGCCTCTTTTGTTTCCTTTCATTTTTTGGAAGAAATGAAAAATTACATTTATTACATTAAACACTGTTATATTACATTTAACATTAATTTGTTTTTACATTTATTCCATTCAACATTAAACACAAATGATATTTTATTACATTCAACATTAATTTGTTTTTGCATTTATTACATTCAACATTAAACTCAATTACATTTTATTGCATTCAACATTAACTGGTTTTATATTGATTACATTCAACATTTAACTTAAATACGCAAAAATTATATGAAAATAAAAAATGTTCCATTCATCTCTGTTATCTAAATAAAGTTATTTACATCAATATTAAGAAAGCATGAAATCGGCAGGAATTTACAGTATAAATTGATCAAATGCCATTTCTCTCAAATTAAATTGAAAATATTCTTCGTTGATCTTTGTCATGCCGCTAATATAAATGTTGCTTTCGGAACCTGTTCAAGTTAGTACATCACAAAAAACATTTTTATTAATATTACATTATAGATCTCAAATTAGATTTATTAGAAGTAGAAAAGGAAACAAACAGCAGTCTTTGTTACTTTCACGCCCTTAATACTGTTGGTTTTCGTACCTGTTCAAGTTAGTACATCACAAAAAACATTTTTATTAATATTACATTATAGATCTCAAATTAGATTTATTAGAAGTAGAAAAGGAAACAAACAGCAGTCTTTGTTACTTTCACGCCCTTAATAATGTTGGTTTTCGTACCTGTTCAAGTCAGTACCATCACAAAAAACAGTTGATACATCGATACAAGTGCAAAGTATCGTACAAAAATAAGCATTCCATTATACTGGGTCTAAATAGTATAACTTAAAATTATATAGCCCAATTCATTAGCAAACATAAAATTTAAAGGACACACCATTCATGACAAACTGTATGAGATATGAACACCCACTCCTTTTCATTAAAATGTCTTCACAATGTTCCTTCTATGAAAACGTCATTCTACGAAAAGGTCGTTTCCTCTTTATACAGAATTCTAGTGCTGCTAGTATATTTACCAAGTCTTCAATTTACATTTACAATCATTCGGTCCAGTGAACAAAACTTTTTTCAGTATGCCTAATACTATATTGCCATTCACTGCAGAGTTTTCTCTAAAAATAAATCAAATATATTCAAAATTAAATTCATACAAATGTTTAAGCTTTCTATAAGATTAAATATAATACGATTCATATTCAAAATGAATCAGTTCTCTTTTAACAAACAAAAATGTCCTCTTACTTTAACATCACCTTGAGCTTGTTATGTTTGATGGATATTTGTGCAGAAAGACATACACGCGTGTAAGGAATACTAACTGCTTGATCACCATGATAGTTCATTTTACATTAATAAATAAAACATTGCAGTCACCATTAGGCTGATGATGAATCGATCATCCAAACCACTTAAACTGCGAGTTGAATGACAAGTCTAGTTTTGTCAAGGTGTTATTAGGCATACATCATTCCCTCCCAATTCCTGCAAGCCCCAAAAATAGCTGGCTGTGATTCTGACTGTTCATGCTGGTATTAGACATTCATCCCACTGGCCTTCCCGTCCATTCCTTCAACCCCCACAACTATCTCTTTGTTACGGGCGTTATGTTGAGTTTAACTGTTGCTGTCAGGTACTTTTTCTGTCCCGTTTCTACCTTTGTCTGATACTTGTTCAGCCGTTCCACATTTAACTCACCCTCAATAGCCATCTGTGTCGGAGAATGATGGACTGGGGTGGGGTTTTAAAGTTTGGGGGTGCCTTGAGAGATTATCTTCTAGCATTAAATAGAATTTGCGAGGAAATGGCGGAGGAACTATAATCTTTAGTACCAGGGCTAGAAATTAACCCATCGATTTATAATTTATATCTTATTTGAATTTTGTTTTACTAGCCCATCAGACTACCCAGGCACAAACATTTTGTAGCCTGATCCCCGGCAGCATTTTTACAAGCATTTGGCTACTGGACTAGGGCTAATTTTGAGCCCTGCATACTACAATACACATCCATGTTAATCAAGGGTTCACCGTGAGACTATTATATCTTGTTCTTTATTTGTATACACTTACAGCGGTTTAGCATTCGCCCTCTATTTATACAATTTCACAAAAATCTATATTATACAATATAGAACCCTGCACTTATAAAGTTCTGCGCTTATGATCTTCTGTGTGATATATTGGTATTCATGCATACATGACCAGTCATATCGCTCATGCTTTAGCACGAAGAAGCCTCACAAATACCAATTCGGATGAAATTTATTGATTGCCTAAAGCCTTAGAGATCACCTAGAGAATTTATCAAAAGTAGAAAATTCACTTTCTTGATTGTTCCAGTCTCTATAAAATCATATATTATTTTGTATGATGATAGTTGAAAGTTCTAACAGATAATCAGCTATAAGGCAGAGCTGGAAAACATTTTTGATACAAAATGTGAAAAATCTAATCTTGATTGAAACCCCAGGATAAAATGAATGGTATAGTAATTTCATAAAAAAAGAAAGATATGAAGTTTATAACATGATTACAATTTCTCCAGAATGAGATAAATTATGTTTCATTCACGGATGACTCACAATACTCATATATTTCCATAACATATGGTTAGCGGAATAATTCTTGGGATAAGGCACAGCTTAACTGCTGGGCTAGACACCGATTACTCTATAATGGGATCGGAAAATATTTATCTGACAAATTATTTGTGATGTAAGCTTGGGAAAAAGCCAACAAGTTTTGGAAAATGGTACATGAATAGGTTGTTTTGTTAAAAGGTAGACTGACATTGGTTGTTTATAAAAAATCCAGTTGTAGAATTAAGGTCAGAGAAAACTGAGCAGGTTTGAACTGATTGGTCAAAATGTCACTTCATCCGGTTTTAATCGGGCATCGGTTTAAGAGCTGATAAAACTCATCCCCTGGCAGTTATTTATGACATTACAAACCAGTGTAAATCCAAGGAACAGTAGCCTCCCTTCTTTACAGTACGCTGAGGAAAATCCGCATTTTCTTTATCAATCGCTGTCATATAAAGCAAAATTTATTAGGTCACCCCTTTTATCGAGTAGAAAAATGCATATATATATATATAATATATACACAATAAAGTATGTTTGTAGCATGGTCCCTGAACATTCTCTTTGTAACAGCACAGGACTGGTATGGCCTAAAAAAATAATATTGTGTGGTTCGGGTCACCCGACCCTACCTACGAATACCCGCCGACCCTGACGTTTTTTGGTCCATTTCGAAAAAAAACAAAAAACAAATAACAATATAAAGTCACAGTAATTATAGTACATAATTCAGTGCATCTTCTTTGCGTTCATAAAAAACAATCCTTTTTTTTTTAGGCCTATTAATCGTTTAATTGAAAATAATACCTGTCAGAATAAATGATGTTCTACAACTACCAGTTATTGGAAGTTAGAGTATGGCAGGGAGCTGAAATGGACATGCTACAAAACAACTGGAGTATGGTTTTATCTCGTTGGTTAATTTAAACACCTCGGTAAATTAACCAACTCAATGAGACCATACTGTATCTATTACTTGTACTATTACTTGTAAAATGTCATTTATTTTGTTAACTGCATTTGTCACGCTATATTCATGCCCATGGCAGAAGTTTCCTGTGCGTTTGATACTTGATGAACATTAATTATTTCATACATGCAAAATTTTAGTTTGTTGCTGTGATTTTTTCCTCCAACATAAAAGGTTCTGGCAATTATTTCATTCAGCAATCAGTGGCGTAGCTGCTTTAAGGCGCTGAAGGGTCGTGCCCTTCAAGTTTTCCCCAGATAATTATTTTCTGTTTATTCCCAAAAATGTCTCATCAAACACGGAATGCACCGTTTTTACTTCTTATTTTAAAAAAAAAGTCACAAAGAACATTCCTCTAGATCCCCAAATCAGACATGCGGTGCTCAATTGTTTAGGCCTACAACTTAAAAACAGCCAGCTGTGCCCCCCACCCAGTAGATAGGTACTAAGTTGTATTGGACCAGTGTATAATAATGCACTGTAGAGAGAATTTTGTTGTTTCGAGAAATAATCCAAAATATCTCACCGAGACGGTTTAGTTTTAAGTTTTTACAAGAGCCAAATGGGAGTGAAAAAGGATGCGTTTTCTATGCGTTTTCTCACTCCAAGATGAAATATTAATCTGTCATTCATGACTTTTTCACATTCATTCCATAACACTTTTTTCTATCCTTGCCATTTGCCACATGATTTATGTTGCATTATCTTCAGTGAAAAAAAAAGAAAGAAGATATTTCCACAGCTTAAAATATTCATGTATTCTTCAAACATTCACTGAATATTTTAAATAAAAATGTATAATTTTTTATTTTTCAGGTATTAGGCATCCAGAGGAATTATCAATAATGAAAAAGTTTGATAAAGACGATTTAAAAAAGAACATTAAAGAAAACTTAAATCAGAAGAAAAAGAAAAAAGATTCAAAAGACGAGTCATTAACAGTGAACGGCAACGGAACTTTACATCACAATTCAAATAATAGTTTGGATAGATTAAGTCCGTACAATCGCAGTCCGATGGGACCTTCACCTTCAGTAAGTATTAAATGATTCCCCCAATGAAATTCTATCCTTGTAGAAAATTTCCAGTACCATAGTTTTGTTCTCCTCAGGAAAAGTTTCAGGTTATAAATACTAGAAATGTTTACTTTTCAAAATCAAAATGTTCAAACAAGTAATTAGACTATAAGAATATATTTGATTTTCATGAAAACCTCGGCAGCTCGGTGGATAAAGTCTTGCAATTTAGGGCGATAGACTGCTGCCCCACGTGATGGGTTACTCCCTGGCAGAGATATGATGGTCTGATGAGACACATCATTCATCTCATCTCCCCCTGAGGTTGCTGTCCCATTATAAGTTAATATGATGTGTTAACGGGATGTTAAACCCAATTTCATTTCATTTGATTTTCAGTTAAATCTTAGTGTCATTTACTCATATTCTCTGAAAAACAGCTCTAATATGTCATCTCCTGATCTTTCCTGTTAGATTTCTCTTGGACAATTTTCTGACTATGTGAGTATCTGTGTCGTTCGTCTGTTCGTCTGTTCGTCTTTATGTTGTAACGATGTTAATATGTACGTTAGAAAATAGTGGAAGTTAGCAGCTGTAGAATCATCATTTATATTGAACCCTGGGATGAATTTACCCGGAGGCAGTAGCAGGTTTTTCATCAATGTGGCAATTCTGCGGAGAAAAACAGTCTGAAAAATGACCTTTACCAGCATAATATAGAAGAATGACCTTTATCAACATAAGATAGAAGAATGACCTGTACCAACACAAGATAGAAGAATGACCTTTACCAACATAAGTTAGAAGAATAACCTTTACCAACGTAACTTTCAGTGTAAGTTAGAAGAATAACCTTTACCAACATAGCGTTCAGTGTAAGTTAGAAGAATAACCTTTACCAACATAAGCTAGAAGAATGACCTTTACCAACATAAGATAGAAGAATAACCTTTACCAACATAAGATAGAAGAATAACCTTTACCAACATAAGATAGAAGAATGACCTTTACCAACATAAGTTAGAAGAATAACCTTTACCAGCATAAGTTAGAAGAATAACATTTACCAACATAAGCTAGAAGAATAACCTTTACCAACATAAGTTAGAAGAATAACCTTTACCAACATAAGATAGAAGAATAACCTTTACCAACATAAGATAGAAGAATGACCTTTACCAACATAAGTTAGAAGAATAACCTTTACCAGCATAAGTTAGAAGAATAACCTTTACCAACATAAGCTAGAAGAATAACCTTTACCAGCATAAGATAGAAGAATGACCTTTACCAACATAAGTTAGAAGAATAACCTTTACCAGCATAAGTTAGAAGAATGACCTGTACCAACACAAGATAGAAGAATGACCTTTACCAGCATAAGTTAGAAGAATAACCTTTACCAACATAAGCTAGAAGAATGACCTGTACCAACACAAGATAGAAGAATGACCTTTACCAACATAAGTTAGAAGAATAACCTTTACCAACGTAACTTTCAGTGTAAGTTAGAAAAATAACCTTTACCAACATAAGATAGAAGAATGACCTTTACCAACATAACCTTCAGTGTAAGTTAGAAGAATAACCTTTACCAACATAAGATACAAGAATGACCTTTACCAGCATAAGATAGAAGAATGACCTTTACCAACATAACGTTCAGTGTAAGTTAGAAGAATAACCTTTACCAACATAACTTTCAGTGTAAGTTAGAAGAATAACCTTTACCAGCATAAGTTAGAAGAATAACCTTTACCAACATAAGATAGAAGAATGACCTTTACCAGCATAAGTTAGAAGGATAACCTTTACCAACATAACTTGCAGTGTAAGTTAGAAGAATAACCTTTACCAACATAATTTCCAGTGTAAGGTAGAAGAATAACCTTTACCAGCATAAGATAGAAGAATGACCTTTACCAGCATAAGTTAGCAGAATAACCTTTACCACATAAGTTAGAAGAATAACCTTTACCAATATAAGAAAGAAGAATGACCTTTACCACATAAGATAGAAGAATAACCTTTACCAACATAAGATAGAAGAATAACCTTTACCAACATAAGATAGAAGAATAACCTTTACCAACATAAGTTAGAAGAATAACCTTTACCAACATAAGTTAAAAGAATTACCTTTACCAACATAAGTTAGAAGAATGACCTTTACCAACAGAAGAAAGAAGAATAACCTTTACCAACATAAGTTAGAAGAATTACCCTTTACCAACATAAGTTAGAAGAATGACCTTTACAAGCATAAGTTAGGAAGAATGACCTTTACCAACATAAGTTTGAAGAATTACCTTTACCAGCATAAGATAGAAGAATGACCTTTACCAACATAAGTTAGAAGATGACCTTTACCAACATAAGTTTGAAGAATGACCTTTACCAGCATAAGATAGAAGAATGACATTTACCAGCATAAGTTAGAAGAATGACCTTTACCAACATAAGTTAGAAGAATGACCTTTACCAGCATAAGATAGAAGAATAACCTTTACCAACATAAGATAGAAGAATAAACTTTACCAACATAAGATAGAAGAATAACCTTTACCAACATAAGATAGAAGAATAACCTTTACCAACATAAGATAGAAGAATAACCTTTACCAGCAGAAGATAGAAGAATAACCTTTACCAACATAAGATAGAAGAATGACCTTTACCAGCATAAGTTTGAAGAATAACCTTTACCAACATAAGCTAGAAGAATGACCTGTACCAACACAAGATAGAAGAATGACCTTTACCAACATAAGTTTGAAGAATTACCTTTACCAGTATATGATAGAAGAATGACCTTTTACCAGCATAAGTTAGAAGAATAACCTTTACCAACATAAGATAGAAGAATAAACTTTACCAACATAAGATAGAAGAATAACCTTTACCAACATAAGTTAGAAGAATAACCTTTACCAGCAGAAGATAGAAGAATAACCTTTACCAACATAAGATAGAAGAATAACCTTTACCAGCAGAAGATAGAAGAATAACCTTTACCAACATAAGATAGAAGAATGACCTTTACCAGCATAAGTTTGAAGAATTACCTTTACCAGCATAAGATAGAAGAATAACCTTTACCAACATAAGATAGAAGAATGACCTTTACCAGCATAAGTTTGAAGAATTACCTTTACCAGTATATGATAGAAGAATGACCTTTACCAGCATAAATTAGAAGAATAACCTTTACCAACATAAGATAGAAGAATGACCTTTACCAGCATAAGTTTGAAGAATTACCTTTACCAGATAAGATAGAAGAATGACCTTTACCAACATAAGTTAGAAGAATGACCTTTACCAGATAAGATAGAAGAATAACCTTTACCAACATAAGATAGAAGAATTACCTTTACCAGATAAGATAGAAGAATAACCTTTACCAACATAAGATAGAAGAATGACCTTTACCAGCATAAGTTTGAAGAATTACCTTTACCAGCGTAAGATAGAAGAATGACCTTTACCAACATAAGTTAGAATAATGGCCTTTACCAGCATAAGTTATAAATATAACACAATATAATTGTAAGAAAAGACAAAAATGTTTTTTTGAGAATATTTTGTACATAAATATTTATATCCTCTGCACCCACTGGGAGCTCGATTTGTAAAGTAAAAAAGTGTCGATTCTTACGAATGGCAGGAGGTATGTAGTACTTGTTCTACCTGGGAAAAATGGATAGGTTTGCCTCTATCACAGAAAAATAGACAGTCATATATATCCTAGCATGTGCTAAAAATGGCGTAAAACACCATTTAAACAAATATACTCCGCACCACTTGCACACTATTGTGAGTATACAATCATGTAGATCATATAGATCAGGGAAGTCAATATTCTCTGACAAAAAAACAACATTCTCTGACAGGAAAAATAATATTTCATCCAGTGTGTACAGACTGCTACATGTATAAATGCTGCTGTTGCTGCATAGAAAATTACTTCTGTATAGTGTATATAATAGTTATAATAGTTGTTATTACATGCAATATGTGTGAAAAAAGTTGACAGGGCACATAGTGACTTTGTAACATTAGACCAGAAAAAATATAATCAACTGGTGCATTTCACATGGCCATGTACACTGTTAACCCACTGACAGGTCAATGGACGACTAGATGTTTGTCCCCACAAAAACAATTTAAAACTCATATAGCGGCTGAGGACAAATGTGTCGGTCATTGACGTCTGCTGGTAGAGGATGTTGTTGATGATTATTGTTGATGATTTTTGTCCATATTTTTTGAAATTTTTGGTTGGTAGATGTTATCAAGTGCAAAATCAGCATTAATGATAGATTTGTTTGTACAACTTGCTGCAAGACAAATGACCAGCGAGATGTATCGCGTTTTTGGCAAAGAAACGTGACGGGAAGCAAACATATAATAATGTGAATCATTATGCAAACACGAGTCTGGGTTAATTCAAATTTCTAGCATTATAATGTGATACACTTGCACTGGTTTCATCTCTGTTCAGGACCATTGACTTAAAAAAACCACTATGATTATGTACTTTCAGTTCTGATTGATTTTGAAGCAAAAAAATAAAGATAAAAGGTTGGTTTGTTGTTTCCCTACCTACCGATGAAAAAGAGCCCCTTAACCAAAACGTTTTACAGCAATGCTAAATCAGTCAATTTCTGTTTGATGCTATCTTAAGAAAAAAAAAAAATCATAAGGTTTATACTGTCGTCAGATTTTTTTTCTCCCTACATACCACTTATGAAAAAGAGCAAATATATGTTTTTTAAAGATGACCTGATAAAAATACCAAAAATCACATCTCAATTTTCCAAGAATATGGCAACATTAACATGCTGGTAACACGCAGGTATCTGCTTGGGATTGAAGATTTATTTGTGGTTTCCAGCCTACCCTGGCAAAGGTGGAATTCCCCCAAATTCTTCATTTTGTAATTTTTGACATCATTAAGTCTTCAAGACCCTGTGTTGTTTAAGGTGCCATTTGAGTTGTGGCAGAATTGCTCAGCATAAATGGAGTGTGAATGGCCATTCTGCATACAGTTGTTTTTTGATGTAAATGGAGGGTAGTGAATGTTCACATATGACCTTTTTGTGTTGTTGTGCAATTCATTTCAACTCATTTGTTTAGCAAATATTAGTTTGCAAGAAATTCTTTGGCTGTCATTGTACTTGTTTTCTCAAACTTGGTATGTACAATATAAATAATATTTCTGTTTTTAGCTCTACTGATCAGAGATCAGCAGAGCTTATGCCGTGGTGCGGCGTCCGTCGTCCGTCTGTCCGTAAACTTTTTTTTGTAGCGACTTCTCCTCTGAAACTACTGAATGGATTTTCATGAAACTTTACAGAAATGTTGCCCATGAAGTCTAGTTGATCCTAGCAAAAATTCATGTTGATGTAAAATCCAAGATGGCCGCCAGATCTAAAAATAGGTTTTTAAAAAACAAGTTTGTAGCGACTTCTTCATGAAAACTATAAGTGATATTGATATGGGACTTTTTCTAAAATGATTAGCATGACATGGTGTTGGTCCTTGTCGAAAATCGTTTTGATTCGACGTTAAACATGGCTGCCAGCGGCCATCTTTGTTTACATAGAGTTATATAATGAAAACTTGTAGCGACTACTCCTCTGAAACTACTTGACGGATTTTCATGAAACTTCACAGGAATGTTGCTCTTGATGTCTAATTGATCCTAGCAAAATTTCAGGTCGGCCGGAAATTCAAGATGGCCGCCACGGCTAAAAATAATTTTTCAAAAAACAAGTCTGTAGTGACTACTTCCTGAAATCAAAATCAATCAGTAGAGCTTCAAGGTCATTGACCTCTTGTTTCTAAACTTCCTATATCAGAAATAATAACTTCCATCATAATTATGATATTTATGGACAGTTCCCGCTTTGTGTGCATTTAATTTTTTTATCGAAGATCAGCCTTTTATTATTTTGACTTTTTATCGATGGTGCAATGTGTACAATGTTCTGTGATACTTGGAAATGTCTGTCTGTCTGAAATCAAATGATATTATTCTCTAAACAAAAATGCAATCGAATGCAGACACATTTTGTTCATTTTCAAGGGCATCTAAAATTGAGTCATTTGAAGCAGGCAATAAAGATTCCATTGGGAAAAACTTCAAAGAGAAACCAAGGTGATATAGCATCCAACAAGTGCATGAAAACATTCCAGATACCAGTGATGAATCAAGAAGTTTAATTAAACAAATGTTGTTTAACGGCTCATCAATACATCATTCTGAGGTTATTTAAAGCCACTCCAGATGCATCTAGGAATCGGTTGGAACCGAGCCCTTCTCTTGCCAATATTATAAAATGGATTCCTGTGGTTCTTTTACATTCTGCAAGGATATGCTCATGACCACTCAGTTTACAGCCTCATCCATTTGATGAGGCCAAGGAATTAATTATCTCGCCCATAAAGCGTGATCTCCTTATTCATAACCCACCTGGTTTGTAATGTTGAATTATTGATACAAAATTAATGTACATCATGCACAGATCACCCTCTTTGTGGGGTGCATTTTGTAATCATTCAACCAAAAGGTCTATCTGGTGCACATATAATACATGGTCAGGTAGAGTTTCAGAACTCCCTACTGCTGAGAACTTGCTGAAGTAGTTAGACAATGTACGTTATTCTCATTGATCAATCTGTCATAACCATTAAGTTTTGCAACACTTAGTTTTTAGCTCAACTGATCAGAGATCAGCGGAGCTTATGCCGTGGTGCGGCGTCCGTCGTCCGTCCGTCTGTCCGTCTGTCCGTCTGTCCGTCTGTCCGTCTGTCTGTCCGTAAACTTTTATTTGTAGCGACTTCACAGCTGAAACTACTGGATGGATATTCATGAAACTTTACAGAAATGTTGCCCATAAAGTCTAGTTGATCCTAGCAAAAATTCATGTTGATGTGAAATCCAAGATGGCCGCCAAAGCTAAAAATAGAGTTTTAAAATACAAGTTTGTAGCGACTTCTTCTTGAAAACTATAAGTGATATTGATATGGGACTTTTTCTAAAATGATCAGCATGACATGATGTTGATCCTAGTCAAAAATCGTTTTGATTCAACGTTAAACATGGCTGCCAGCGGCCATCTTTGTTTACATAGAGTTATATAGTAAAAACTTGTAGCGACTACTTCTCTGAAACTACTTGGCGGATTGTCATGAAACTTTACAGGAATGTTGCTCTTGATGTCTAATTGATCCTAGAAAAATTTCAGGTCGGCCGGAAATTCAAGATGGCCGTCACAGCTAAAAATAGATTTTTAAAAAATAAGTTTGTAGCGACTACTTCTTGAAAACTATAAGTGATATTGATATGGGACTTTTTCTAAAATGATCAGCATTACATGATGTTGATCCTAGTCAAAAATCGTTTTGATTCAACGTTAAACATGGCTGCCAGCGGCCATTTTTGTTTACATAGAGTTATATAGTAAAAACTTGTAGCGACTACTCCTCTGAAACTACTTGGCGGATTGTCATGAAACTTTACAGGAATGTTGCTCTTGATGTCTTATTGATCCTATCAAAATTTCAGGTCGGCCGGAAATTCAAGATGGCCGTCACAGCTAAAAATAGATTTTTAAAAAATAAGTTTGTAGCGACTACTTCTTGAAAACTATAAGTGATATTGATATGGGACTTTTTCTAAAACGATCAGCATGACATGATGTAGATCCTTGTGGAAAATTATTTTGATTCGACGTTAAACATGGCTGCCAGTGGCCATCTTTGGTTACATAGAGTTATATAGTAAAAACTTGTAGCGACTACTCCTCTGAAACTACTTGACGGATGTTCATGAAACTTCACAGGAATGTTGCACTTGATGTCTAGTTGATCCTTGAAAAATTTCAGGTCGGCCGGAAATTCAAGATGGCCGCCACAGCTAAAAATAGATTTAAAATAAATAAGTTTGTAGCGACTACTTCTTCAAAACAATAAGAGATATTGATATGGGACTTTTTCTAAAATGATCAGTATGACATGATGTTGGTCCTTGTCGAAAATCGTTTTGATTTGACCTTAAACATGGCTGCTTTGTTTACATAGAGTTATATAATGAAAACTTGTAGCGACTACTTCTTTGAAACTTCACAGGAATGTTGCTCTTAATGTCTTATTGATCTTAGCAAAATTTCAGGTCGGCCGGAAATTCAAGATGGCCGCCACGGTTAAAAATAGATTTTCAAAAAACAAGTCTGTAGCGACTACTTCCTGAAATCAAAATCAATCAGTAGAGCTTCAAGGTCATTGACCTCTTGTTTTGTATGTAATAATTGGCGCCAGGAAAATGGTGGTGTTGTGACTCCATTATCTATGGGACTGTGTTATCAGTGGAAAACAATTACAGACTGGTACAGTGTATCAGCAGATAATTACCAACTTCTCATCACATTTAACAATTAACTATTTTTTCATCACAAGGGTGAATTGCGCAGTAGAACTTCTTTCTACATAAGGTTATGGAAGGGTTCCCTGGATTGTCAGGACAATACAGCTGAATACATACCAATTCTCTTGTAATTTCAGCGATTTTTTTCCACCTTTTTGAGAATGGTACCGGTACCCATTCAATTGGGAAAATTCTTGTTGTTTTTGCCTTAAATTGGGATTTTTTCTTCTCACTATATCAAACAAAAGCAGTATTTTGTACGTACATACTTTGCACACAAATTACAATGTGTACATTCTCTTTTTGTATTTCATTACCCTCAACTAAAAGAATATGTTTTCCCCCTTATTCTGATCAAATTTTCACTCTGAATAAAAAAAATGCCATTGGGAATGGTACCGTTTTTATCAGTACCACTTATATATACCGTGAAAAAAAACACGTTTCGATATGCCTTCAACTGGAAGAATTTAAATTGTATGGCTTCCATAAAGGTATAACTGCAATTTTGTCAGTGATGCCATAGATTGTCTGAATGTTTGGGGAATTAGAACTAAAGCAGCTGCACTCTTATATTTGCTTTTTTTAGATTTTGCATTTTGAGTTCTGATCTGATACTTTTTTTGGGTCAGGTGTGTCAAACCCCACTTAACAGTATCTCCTGAAGCTGAAGAGTTTTTGTCCATCATGTCTGCTGCTATCAGGTTGATATGGCTGCCTATTGTTGTGTTATCTGTGATGTAATAGTGCCTGTCGCACCTGGCCAGCATCATTATGGGGCCTGGCAGCCACAGATTACCCAGAATGCTGTACACAGTATTCAGTATTCGGGAGACCTGCTTCAGTTTTAGTTTTGCTTATAAAATAGACTTTTATTACCTAGAAGTTAAGTTCTTAGATATAAACATTGTTGTGTCATGGCAGTTAGACCACCACAATTTAAAGACATTTATCTTAAGTAATAATATAATCTGATTACAAATCTTGGATTACTAGATATAATGCTTCACTGATGCTCATGGACCACAGTGATTTTAGTAGTACTGTTATAACAACGCAGGCGATTTCCGATATCAATCCTAGATGTCATGTTGTTTTTGTTGTTATCAGCCATAAGTATCCAGTACTTAAGTACATTGACATAAAATATGCATTACTCTGACCTTAAACTACAGGGCAGGATTTATGGACTCATCTTATTTTGTCATATAGGTTAGGTTGTGTCTTGACTTCTATTCTTATATAGAGGCAACAGATACCAGATTCTCCCAGCAGGTTCTCCTTGCTCCTATGCTGTCAGACTGCCCTTAACTGTCTTCATATAGCTCTAATGCTGTCAGACTGCACGCTATTGCAAAAATTCTTCATTATATTCCATAGACTCAGTTCTCATTGTTATATTTTTGAGCTTACAGACCTAAAATGCAGTATTGAAAAATGTTAAAATATGTGTTCAGACAATTTGTATTAAACTGATCTGACAGAAGAGTAACTTCTAAAAAACAAAATGATGGCTGATTTATATTTTAAATTGTTTGTTGTCTTATTTCTACTTTTGATGTTGTTTTTCTTGTTGTTTTCTGACACGTTGATGCAGCTGTAAAGGCACTTCAGTAAGCAATCTGCAAAATTTGGTAGCTACTAGTATTAAACCTTAAACTATGAGAAAGATACATGTTCAGTAGAAGTACTTGTTTTGGTAATAATGCATCAATGTGGAAAAAATCTTACTATTGCATTTATGCTTAGCTTTTATAGCGCTGCGTGGCCTGGGAAGATCTAATAGTTTAGTTAACTGGCTTTCTCGCCTCTCACCGCTGCAGGTTTGAATCCCACTGGGAGCTTGATTTGTCAAGTGAGGAAGTGTTGATTCTTACAGATTCTTACACACGTATACAGTACTGGTTCTACCCAGAAAAATGTAGTGGTCTGCCTCCACCACAAAAAAATATTTGTCTGTCATGTAATGATGTTTGGCCTAACATGTGCTGAAAATGACTTAAAACACCACTCTAACTCATTATAGCATCTTCATTTTATGAACCAACTACATAAAATTGTTTACAGTTTATTGATTGATATTTTATTGGCGAGCTGACTAATAATTAATAAATAGTTAAATTGTACGTAACTGAAAGTCATTTAAGCATTCTGTCTATTTCAGAACACATTACAACACATGCCTGGTACCCCTGGCACGCCTGGGAGCCCCTACAACACCCTGTCACCTAACATGAATATGAGTATGCTAAATGGCACGATGTCCCCGGGCTCCATGTATAGTCTGTCGTTTGAAAGCGCAATGGAGTCCGCGCTCGCCAACAGTCCGCCAATATCAGCAAAAGACGCCTTCCAGTACCTCAACAGACCTAAAAATTACCTGGAAAAGGCGAGAACGAACTTTGCGTAAGTATCCAACAAACAACATCGTTTTTTTATTTCCTTTTCCAATAATGTGGTGAGACTTAGGTATCACTTGACGGCAGGAGCGCCAACATTTACGTTAAAGTTTCACAGCCTATTATCTTCAACATAACTATGCAAATTCATTCAAACTTTGCATAATTATGTCTGCAGTATTATCAAGCCCACTCAGGTTTTAATTCTGCCAAAATTTGTTTTAATGCCAAAAAACAACACACATTTTACATTGATGTTACTGTTAACATTTATATATAAAAACTATTGCTTTAGACGAATAAAGCGAACTAAGTGTCATAGCTACAGCACTTCTTTTAGCATTTTGTAGCTCCTATAGCGATATATGGCATTCTCGCTTCCAAATTGTCATATCCGTACCCCTTGTCTGACTAGGAAACTGATGAAATGTTACAATGTAATGTTTTTTTCTTAGTGGACTTCTTTAAAATACATCAATTTCTTTCCGTCTTTTTTGAAAACGTATAATTCATAAAATGAGAGAGTAAAATAAATACATTGTTAAAAAAAACATGCAACCTTTAAGGGCAAAATCAGGGTTGATAAGGCCATTTATATGTACAAAATTGAATATTTCTTTCACAATAGGCTGAGAAGATTTTAATTTGTCCAGGCTGATTTTTATATACTGATTAAATACAGTTAGGTATGCAAGCTGGCATAATGACAAGAAAGTGACATGGTATTGTCAGAGTGTATCTGTCATGAAGCAACAATGACCTACATACAATAATATTGTTAAATTACAGGTCATATACAATAACACAGGTCGTCTAACCGACATTTTTCTTTTATATTAATTAAATGTAGGTAACCAGCAATTTTCTAATATAATGAATTCTCTACACATGTATGTAAAAGCTTGCACTGATGGCTGTTAGCATACTTTATATTGAATGTGACAATTTTGCGGTTTCAGTATGTATTTAAAACATGCATTTGATAGTGTGCATACTAGAGCATACTATTTATGCCCTGCAATTTGCTATACATCTACATTGATCTGTCTGAATGCAGTTTGTGTGTAAATACTCTGATGGCATTAAAGATGCACACGGCTGATTATACTTGTCAAACTCAGGGTGTCCTGTTAGTTTTTCTATATAACTTGCATACTAACTTGTATATTTGCAAATCATAATTTTTTTATAGTTTTTTGTGTGTGATAATACTAATTGTTGATTTAATTCGCAATTAATATAATTTAAAGCTAAGGTAGAATCACTGAAGAAACATTGAAAACTCATTAGCTTATTTAAAGTCAACTGATACCTGATTAATAAATAATGGCGCTAATGTTAATGCTTGATAAATACTTCAAGATTGTCATGTATCCCTTAAATGATCAATAACAGAGGCTAGAATAAACTCACGCTGAGTTGAATTGGGGCCAGTGACCTGGGAAGGAAAGAGGATGATCCTTTAAGGCATGCAGAATTGTTTCAGTATTTGTCCGTCTGTGTTGCATGATAAAAGCAAAAAAAAGAAAGAAAAAAAAAAGACATTGCCAATTGCTTTCTTGGAGGGGAAAAAAGGAGCGATTGATTACCAAAACTCGAAATAGTTACACCAGAATGTCAATAACTGTTGAATTATCAAGAATACATGCGTAAACCATACACCAGATAGTGTTATCTGGAAAGGTAGAAGCCTGTCAGGGGTGGTAGGTTATTATGACCAAAGTGAGTTATTTACCGTCTTGATGATAGGTGATAGATTAAGAAGAATGTATGTATATACTGTAGATAAGATTAGAGCAAAACAAAGTTCTTTTCTGTCCTGTCTTGGTGTGATTGCCTTTTGAGTTATTTCCCTTGTGATTCGATGAATAGACAAGTAGAGAACAAATTGTCCGAGAGATGTTCAAATATTACGTGGACATGTTTAATAGTTAATACGCTTTTATAAATCAAAAAAATTAAATTATATGTCAATAAAGGTGTACATTTTATCTTTTATATCAGTAAATATTGTTAATTTAGTCATAAAATACTGATATCACATTTTGGACTACTCCATAAATGGGCTTCTCACCCTTTTAGATCATTCATGAGAACGTAACAAGACATTGTATCGAATGTTTTGTTTAAATCATTTCATTTCTTACGCGTTGGATTACAACATAAAATTATATGAATCTTAAAGCTTCACGTAAAAAAATGAGTGTGATATTGAAAAAGTCCACGTATTATCTGAACATCCCTCTTATAGCTGATGTAGGCTGTGACGTATGATTACATCATCGGTGAGCCTGTGACTACTATTATTGATTTTGGGAGTTAGTTTCCAGAGGGTGAACTCCCTTTGTGCATTTAAACAGGAAGCAAATTGAATGTTTTTAACCACTTGTTAAAGAATGCAAGTGCCAAACTTTTCCACTTGCTATTTTAATCTAGTTAGTTCACATGTTGAAATTACTAGAGGGTGAACTCCCTTTGTACATTTAAACAGGTTTCATATCGAATCTTTAAAGGCACTTGGTAAAGAATGTAAGTGCCAATCTTTTTTCTACTTGCTATTTTTATCTAGGTACTTATGTTTATACTTTAGAACTCATGTTAGCAGGATTGTTAGAGTCATGTTCACACTCGGATGAAACAAGGTAATAATGTAACCGCATACCTACTGTGCACTAGATTTCATATGTTCAGTGAACAAGACTTAGATTTGAGTGGTTTCCTTTTATAATTTGCAAAAATTATTGAGTGCTACCGGGTATCTTTTCTACTTGCAATCTGCAAAATCTAATAAAAATAAATAGATGTTAAATTTGATCCCTGTTTATTCGGTCGTCTAGTATAATATCCTAGTCATAACATTGTATTTCACTGATTTTGCTTACTTTCTTAAGCACTTAGAAAAAAATGTTTATTTTGTTGCACTGCAGATGGACAGACTCGTCACGTTCCCTGATGGAGCAAGGAATCCGGGATAACGATTTTATCCTGCTGAAATTCAAATTCTACAACTTTTATGACCTCAATCCAAAGGTAAGCAAAGAACTCTAAGCATTTGACTGTGTTCTAAGCCTGTGTATATTATTTGTTCATATACAAGTTGAAAATAAAACACATACTGAACCAAACAGCTAACGCACCAGTAGACAATACCTTTAATATCTCAATAATAACAGTTGTAAATTAAAAAAAAATATTCAAATCACCTGTTTCCAACGGTACCAGTCGGTATATAATAAGTTCATACATTAAAGGTGCGTTAGCTGTTTGGTTCAGTATATATTATGCTGATGTAAATGGGTAAGAAAATGAATTGAAAACCATTAAACAAACTGGTTTCTTTCGGAAAAACTATCTGCACATTTATTTGATTGACCTAATATGATAAAATCCCTTCACTTCTAAGTCTGGCTAGCACACAAAGGTCCAAGGACTGAGATTTACAAACAGGAATTTGAGAAGGAGAATTGTCAAAGGACAGGTGGAAGGAGAATTGTCAAAGGACAGGTAGAAGGAGAATTGTTTGATTCAAGGCACGTATTAGTGATATAATTGCACTTTCAAACGCTCTATTAACCAGTACAAACTATTAGATGTGGAGCGCTGTGGTCTAGTGGTAATGTGTTGAACCCATGATCGAAAAGTCGTGGGTTCGATCCCCGCCATGACTATGTGTGTTGTGTCCCTGAGCAAGACACTTTATCTGCATTTGCTTAGTACTGGTTCTACCCAGGAAGACAGAGTGATTCAAATAAGTTCATAGAGCTTTCGTTACAATCGGTGTAAAAAAAACAAAAAATAATAGATGTTCCTACTTAATAAAATTTGCTAAAAATTTGAAACGTGGTTCATAAACTATATTAAATTTCTAAAAAAAAGAACTGGTAGTGCTACTTGTGCAAACCTGTTAACAGTGTTTATAATTGTAATGCTTCCCAGAAACAACTGTTTGAGCTTAGTACAGAAAATAACAAAAAGAAGCTATTTATAAATGTAATTTATTGTAGCTAGTTTCCTGTGTCCTGTATATTCATTGTAGCATATTCTGAATTAAGATTCATATCTCCCAATATTAACATATATTTACTTCCTGCCTTACACAATTCCGTCTGCAAAACATGGCTGAACATAGGGCAGATAAGCAGATAGGCCGATATTTCCTGTAAAAACAGACAAGCTCCTAACATCCTGGCATATTTATTGTGTAATATTGGTGATATAAAACAAACATGATTTGGTACTTGGTAATTTAGGTTAATTTTAGATTCTGTTTCAGAAGTCAGGAATTCTGATTGTTTTTCGGTGTTTGGAGTCTGATGTGAAGTAATTACCGCTATAGGTTATGGTGATATACAATGATTGGCTCTTCATTGGGAGTATGTGTGCGTTCGACGAAATTAGTCATTGAATGAAATTACATGCAAACTATAACTATCACTGAAGGTGATGAATACCCACACTTAATTTCTAAGTCAAACAAAGGGCCATAATTCTGTAATTAGGCAGTCAACAATGGGTGATGTAGAGAGACATAAGATCATCAGTTGTTATGTGTATATGAAGTTTGGGAACAACCTGTTTGAGGAATGCAAGCAATAAAAATGTGTTAAGGGGCACGACGCGACAAGACAAAAATGTGTTATACGATGCGCTGGGACGTTGCGGACATCATGATTCCTATATAGCCCCCACTTCACTTTGTGAAAGCTGGGGTATAAATACTTTGATGAACGATAGAATTGAATTGTTGTTTTAACGACTCATTAACACGTTGTTTAGGTTATTTCAAGGCGCCCCAGTGAGAAGGGAAGGATGCATAAGAATTCAGATTTTAGCCAGTAGTTGTTAAAAACTATTTCAAACCCATGCTGTTTTAGGTTATATGTCGTGCGGTGGGATAGCTCTTCCTCGCAAACAACATCCTCCCTTGTCTTGGCTAATCTAACCTTCCCTGTATGACTAGGGAATATTATGCGGAGGACCAAGGACCGCAAGATCAAAATAGTTGTCAAAACAAACATCCAAGTTCAAGTATTAGTAGATTTATCTTCTCCGAAACATGCAAACAACTCGACTGCCCATTTCCTGATGTAGAGTATGCCCTTATGAAGAACAGTTGTTGACAATGTGTTATTGCGACTTCAAATTGATATCTCCTATCATTCGCTGATCTTCATTTGGCCAGCTTATAAATCTTGGGTGTCACCTTCCTTTGTGTTTTATCCAGTTTAAATTGTGATCAAAACATTATGTGCATTATGTATAGAGAGTGTGCATGTATTCTTAAGGTTTATAGTCCTAACACCTGCTATGGTGCAGTGCATCTATGTAGAGCACATGTGTGTGCGTGCGTGCCTGTGTTTTTCACCACAGGCATAGTACATGTATAGCATTGGTATAAGCGTTTATTTACATTCACTGCATTGCACTGACACCTTGCTTTTGTCGCACCCGAAGGTCTAAATACATGCATAGATCCTAGTTGGTATAATTTTATACCATCTTTTAATATCGATGAAGCATTTCTACATGTACTACACAGATAAAGTAGTTATATATTCAAATGTTAAAGGAACTGTCAGCAATATGAGAGGATAGTGATGTATTTTATATGATGGGCCTGAATGATGGGCAAACTTTATATCATAATTATACTGCTTAAAATATTTCAAAACCAGACTAGACAGAGTATTTTCATCAAATGTTTATCATACGTTAGAAAAGTAGATAGTTTTCAAAAACCAAGACATTAAACAAATTGTCCGTGTGCGAGACTTTCATTATACTAAACCTTTATTAATGCATTTTCTACCCAAAATAACTAACACTCCCTTTCAGTATCGCGCTCATTTTATTGATTTGAAAATGGGGAAAGTTAAATCGTGATTCATCAGTGTTTATACATAGAACATCAGATTGGTATCAGTAAAACATCTAGTTTCTGCTTTCTTTAAGTTTATGGAAAACAAATCGATCGAAACATCATCAGGCCACATAAAAAATTATGTGTGGTTCATGTAACCCGACCGACCCTATTTTATGGGGCCGACCCTAAAACTTTTTATGCAAAAATTTAGAACAAAAACAAACTTCTGTTGATAATGCAAAAAAAACGAACTCAAGGTATAGTAATTTAACATTTTTAATTCATTATCAGAATTTAATTCATTATTGAGAAGAAAAAAATGAAAAAAATGCCTACCTACCTTCCCTATTATTTTTTTTACCAGTGTTATCTGAACCACACATATTATTTTGTTTGGCCTCAAGTTAAAAATGCTTGATCAGAACCTGTAAAATAAAAGATTCTGAGAATAAGATTTCATGGCAGTTCTTACGGGTAAATTGTATTTATGCAAATTTCGTTTTAGTTGATGTATTAAAAAGAAAAACACATATGCTTCAACATTTGTGTGTGGGAGTGAGGCTCCAAATTTAGTTTTCAGTAAATTTATGCAGCTTTTGTATTTGATCGACCACACATGAGCTTAAATAAATGTTTATAATTCTGTCTCTCCCCTGACTATGGTATGTTATCTCCATATATTTATATTTACTTAATCCACCATGATTCCCTTTTATTGATGTGAAGTATTTGAAAATACTTGAGTCAAAAATAAAACGAAATAATCTATTTGGGTGATTTATTTTGAACATCATCTGATGCTTTTTCCTGCAGCGGGTTTACAAACGTCTGAATTGAGGCTCCTCGACTTAAAATTCTGTTTGCTTGGTACTTGACTAATCTTTGTAATTTTGAATATTTGAGATAATTTAAGAAAAGTTTATTTACATTTAAGAGTTCAGTATCAGTAATCGAGATATATCTATTTTCATATTGTCTGGATGCGTTACATTCCTTTTGATGCTTAGCTCAATTTCTGCTGTCCCCAAAAGCATAGCAAAATACACTGTTTAGTCTACATGGCTGTCCACATTAGAATTGTTGCCCTTGATGTTCACATGAGATAGATTTGTTGCATTTAATGTTCACATACGACAGAGTTATTGTCCTTGATGTCCGCATTAGATGGATTTGTTGCCCATGATTTTCACATGAGATAGACTTGCTGCCCTTGATATCCACATGAGGGTTGTTGCCCTTGATGTCCACATGAGGGTTGTTGCCCTTGATGTCCACATGAGAGTTGTTGCCCTTGATGTCCGCATGAGGGTTGTTGCCCTTGATGTCCGCATGAGGGTTGTTGCCCTTGATGTCCGCATGGGGGTTGTTGCCCTTGATGTCCATGTTAGCCGAGTTGTTGCCTTTGATCATAACATGAGACGTGATCATAACATGAGACAAGAGTAGTTACCTTTGATGTCCACATAAGATAGAATTGTTTCCCTTGATGTCCACATAGATAGAGTTGTAACAGTTGCCTTTGATGGTTTTCTCAAAAAGGAGTTGTCCTATATTTAGTTGTTCAATCTCATGTTCATATCAAGACATCCAACCACATAAGATAGAATTGTTTCCCTTGATGTCCACATAGATATAGTTGTTGCCATTGATATCTGCCTATGACAGAGTTATTGCCCTTGTTTACTAGTATATATCATGTACTGTTTTCTGTTATAAGTTTTAATAACAATTTAGTGCATTTCTATAGCAACAAATCTGCAACATTTTTGATTTCTATGTTTTGATAACCTAAATATGTCAGCAATGTCTATAACGCTTTTCCTGCAAACTAGGAAAAACAAAAAGATTTTTTTTATTTAAAAGCCAGGTTTCAGCTTCCTATTTTCAAGTTTCAAATAAAACTACTCATCAGTTATCTAAATATTGCATTTACAGCAAACTTGAACAAAACTTGGCAGGTGTACCACCATCAGCCATAATGATGTTTACGATCGTTGATTGCACCTGATCAGAAATTCCATTTCACTTGTCTGCTGTTACTCCCGATGACCCAGCAGACCTTTCATTTTCCTCAGTCTACCAAGTCTGTTGAGAGGAAATGGCAATGATCAAAAAATATGCCAAGAATAAATATATTTTTTAAACATAAACTGTCTGGAATCCGAGTGGTTGCTTCTTTCAGGTACATGAATTTGTGTTGATGAACTTGAAAACTTAATTTGAACTCCTGCAGGAGATTTAATATGATAGAAGCTTGCCAGTCTCATTATGAAATTGGATGAGGTCAATCTTTTTCTTTTTTTTATGAAATTGGATGAGGAAATGAAGAAAAAAAAGAGGAATTTACAATGCTTCTTAAAGGATTAGATTTGTTTAAGAACTGGCAGAATGACAGCATTAATATCTATTACAACATTGCTCTTTTTAAAAAGTTTAAAAACTAATATAGCAGTATAAAACATAGAAGATGAAAACTGCTGACACACAAGGGATGAGCCCAGTAGCAGTTCATGGATGTAAGGGGTTTAACGTCACTTTTAATAATATTTTAGTCATATCACGATGGTGTCTACTTGTATCAGTGAGATGAATGCCCCGTTTTATAGTTTCCACACTGGAATATCACGCTATAGACACACGATCAGGGTTCGACACTTATAATATATATATATAGGAAGCTTGCAGGACTTCCTGCTTTTGAAAACTGGTGGTCCGTCTAACTGATAGGTGGCCATTCTCGTGTACAGCTATACTTAAGGAAACATTACAATAAAATAAAACACATAATATACAGTGTTGTTTTGTGTGATCAATGTTTACATTATATTATCAACAATTTATATGCCTTATAATTGTTTTGTAGCTCCTTAGCATGGTGTCGTAGACGCTTTGGGTTTGATGTTTTCAGCTTTGTCTTTTGTTATTTTGGTAGCAGAGAGATGTTTTTGAGAATTTTCCACACTTTTAAAGAATGCGACAACACGTTACGCACAGCCAATCTTGCGAATGCTTGATGCTCCTATATGTACAATCCTACTAGCTCTACTTTAGATGGATACACATCATGTATATTTTTAATGTCCGTAATTTAAAATAGCAGGCCCTAAGGGCCACCAATCTTTAGGAAATTGGTGGTCCTTCCGAAAATCAGGTGGCCTCGGGCCGGCGTACCTGCATTAGTGTCGAACCCTGATGATACCCTCCCAATCACAGTATACTGACACACTGTGCTGACAAGTCCTGGAACTACACTTTATAATATGGTGAACGCCAAAGAAGCTACTAGTACCATTTTTATGAAGTCTTTGGGCTGGGGGTTGAATCCACGACCCCACAGCATGGGAGGCGGATTGTAGTAGTTCATATACAGCACTGTTACCTTTGGGAACAGGGGAATCAAGAATATGATTAACAAATGACATTATTGGTAAGTATTCGGTAATAATAATTTTGCATTTCTTCTGGAAATTGGACTTGTTAAATTGCAGAAAAAGTAACTATTCCTATAAATTATTTGGTGTACCCTAATGGAGTACATTATGTTTCTTTTCGTCTTTGATCCTGAACAGTTACAGCTAATACTGATATTAGAGATACAGGCCATTAACCCCGGTAGAACAAACTTTATGGAATTCTCCACTCAAATATGCATATGTGCACAATCCTGTAGTGTAATGATGCCAGTTTGTAGATGTGTAGATAAGCAACAGATGTGCACTCCCATGGTAAAAGATTTAAGATCTCAAATGTTGGATTCCATGTTATTTTTGTTTTCAGATGATATTCACTACTTTATGCATGTGTGTTTAGAGCCGTACACTGGCAATAGTCGACCAAATATCGTGCAACAGTAGGCACATGAAACAGTTGTCTCGTGCATTTTAGATTTAACATACATTGAGAATTTACATGATTATAGACAATTTATTATTATTTTCAAAAGCAACACATTTATTTTTTTTAATTAAAAATGAAATAGTAGTGATTGGTTAGACTCAATTTAATACAGGTATGTTACAGTACGTGACACTTCAAGCTACAGAACCAAAAAATGGAAGGAAAAAACTGAGATGGAGGGGAAAATGCACAGTTGTTGTAGAAACATGTCGCCTACTATATACAGTGCAGTTGCTTGTAGTTCCTTAGTATCTCTGAACCGAAAAACTGAATGATAAAGAAAATAATGGTTTCATGAAAAAAACACCTCCTATCCAAAATGTTATATACACACCCTAGATAACATGGCAATATATCAAATGCGAAATCTGACAACAGTGAGTCATATGCCATTATATGAACCTTCATAACATAATATTTATGATCAAATCAACAGTTGGATATATATATATATATATATATATATATATACCTGCACAATACCAAGGTAGGGAGCATCTCAAATTGCTTTATACCACATTTTGATGGAAGTCAGTGGAGTATGAATCGATCATAAAGAAGTGATATTAATATACAGAACTTCATTTACAAGATTGTTGATTGTGTAGGGAGGGGACTGGCATGGTCCAGTGGATAATCTGCGTAAACTTGACCTTGATCACCGGTGTGTTCATCAGCGTATTCTTGGGCAAGACAATTTTCCTTAGCCTTGTCCGTCGGATGGTGACAAACTTGGTGGTCCTATGTATCCAAGTATATCCCCTGAGCACGCTAAAAAAGCATAGGAATCTATTCGATTGTAAGAGTATGTCAGGCCCCCGTATTCGTATGTATCCTACCCCTCTCTCCGACACCATTCACAGAGATTGCTAGCTATACATGCATTACAATTGATGTATAAATACTTTTGTTCTGAAACGCTGCCTGCAGCATACTCGAACAAAAACATGGCTGCCCACATCTTTTATGCCGCCTCTCCAACGAGGTCAACTGAGGTCATACAGAAAAACAATCAGTGAGGGACGTCTGATAACACCTAGTCTTGGTACTGATAAATTTTATCAATTAATAGCCTAATCACCAGTAATTGATTCATTTGTCAGAGTTACACCCATGCTGTGATAATTGTATAATCAAATTTAGGTCCCTAATTAGGCTAGGGAAATAATTAATGAGACAAATACAGTATTTAATTTAACATACAGTTCAGGAACAAAGCATCTGAATCACAATAATTATTACTATTATACAATTATGATTTTTATTTTCATACATTTTCTAGCCTGTATGACTAGCCTAGATTTAAATGTAGCATGCAGGATAGTCTATTTAATGAAACGTTTCGGTTCTATGCTTGGCAGTATACCACATTTGTAAAATATCATTCAGCTAGAGACCTTTGTGTATGGTCACTTAGTAACTAAGGCCCTTGCTTTCCACAAATCTGAAGGGACATATTCACATCTAACCCCTCTGAGGTTTCTCTCTCACAATATGATAGATTACAGATATTTTGCCCTTGATGTCCATGTGAGGAAGAGTTGTTGCCCTTGATACTTTTACCGTGATATGTTTTGTCAAAGTAGCTTGCAAGTAGGCAGGTCTAGATATTTTTCACCAGACCGTGTGGTTTTTTTCTCCATTAATCTTCTCAAATTTCACACTTTATCCAGATCATAAAATCAGAGCATTTTGCTGCCTGTTATGTTATGCCGGGTTTCCATTTTGAAATTTGAAAACGATATTAAATGTATACTGTTTTCAGGCCCATTTCCTCCATAATACATCCGCATTTTCTATGGCCATCCGCCAAGTATTGTTGAATGGCAGCCAAAATGTGCCAGTTACATCAGGTTTAGATGGTTTATTTCTCAAGTGTTGTTAGTCAAGTGGTTGCATTCTTGTCTTTAGAGTTTAGTCTCTTCTCACAGTTTCCAAACTCTCAAACTGGCATCATCAGTTCAGCAAGTGGTTGCATTCTTGTCTTTAGAGTTTAGTCTCTTCTCACTGTTTCCAAACTCTCAAACTGGAATCATCAGTTCAGCAAGTGGTTGCATTCTTGTCTTTAGAGTTTAGTCTCTTCTCACTGTTTCCAAACTCTCAAACTGGCATCATCAGTTCAGCAAGTGGTTGCATTCTTGTCTTTAGCATTTAGTCTCTTCTCACTGTTTCCAAACTCTCAAACTGGCATCATCAGTTCAGCAAATGATTTTATTCCACTTGTTCTGATTTTCCTGGTTCCCAGCCTACTAGTGGCATGTTTATAGTGCTTAGTCTCTCTGTTCACTGGTTTCCTACTTTCTGAATATTAATACCATGTAACTGACCTGTAAGTGAACTAAATTAACAATCATCTATGTTTATCTGCTTGTTCTTGCATTCGTACACACGTTTTGCATGAATAACTTCTCCAAAAGGTCAAAATTATTTTTTGTTAATATGATGACTGATTCTATTTTTAGTCCAAATAAAAAAATTCTCTGTCCCTAAACTTGTTTTACTTCAAATTTTAAAAATTACGAAACAAATATAAATCATAAAATAGCATAATCATCAACTTAAAAAAAATCCTATTCTTCAACATAATTTATTACGGAATTTATAGTCTTACCAGATGTATTTTCGTGTTTTTAATAGCATTCTTTAATCTGATCTATTAATGTTTTATTCATGATGGATGCAGCAGCCAATTGCCATAATATAAACTTGAAGTGCATGACAAAAATAAAATATATTATATGAAATAAATTAAAATGTAAATAAAATTTAGCAGATAAGTGATAAGTTGCTAATGGATGCAAGATATTGCAATTTTAACTGATATCTTGTCTTTGGTGAACGATTTTTGACAGATTTATAATTGATCTCAGCTTGATCAAGATCAAGATCAAGTAAGGCCTCATAAAGCTGATTGAATTCTGTACCTACCTCCTACCTACACTTGTAGACATGTTGGCATGGTAACTGTTATAAAAAGCAAAGAGTGTAAGTGAGAAAAGTGGTAAAAACAGAGTTAAAATTAAGTACCTTTTGCATAACTCTTGACGGATAATAAATGAGGTATTTTTACTGGGAAGGAACAAAAATAGGATGGTAAGGATGCTATAGGACTGGATAATCTGGACATATTGGACAGGGTGACCTTGAGATTGAGGATAGCAACATTGCTAGTCATGGTAGTGGGTAACAGTAAAGCATAGATAAAACTACCTTATTTATGCTCCCTCCCTTCAGGGGCATATAGTAATTGCACCGTTCGTCTGTTCATTTGAAACAACCATGTCTCAGCCAAAACTTCGAAAGTACTGAAGGGAATTCCATGAAACTTCACACACATGTTAATCACAATGAAAATGTGTATCACTCACAAAGAATCAGGTCCTTACCTCAAAGGTCAAGGTTAAACTTTAAGGTCAAAGGTCAAGTGAACTTTGGGAACTTATGTCACCAACATTTCAAGAAACCAAACTCTCACATTATCACAGAAAACTACTGCAATAAATGATCTTTAGATGAAGTAGCACGAGGAGTTTTTGTGTCACCTTTTTGAAAAATGAGATACATAGGGATCACTGTCGTCAGTCCGTCCGTCAACGTTGGCTATAACTTTCTCATTTCTTGATATTCTTCATCAAACTTTCAGTATATACTCATCATGACAACATCAACATGACCATACTAAAATATATGCCCAGTAATCAACGTCATCAGCAGGTGCACGAGATGATCATCCGTAACAAAGATTTGTCTCGACTCGGTAAGTAAACACGCATTTCAGGTCTAATTCTCAGTCCATAAAGATATAATTATGCCTAAAGTATCACAATCAATGGTAAAAAGACTCGGTTAATATTCACTTCTGCTATGACTTAGCGAATTGAGAGCAGAATCAAAGAAAGTTATTTTAGTGAGATGATTCTCAGCGGAGTTTTTCATTTTTAACTTTCTTTGATTCTGCTCTCAATTCGCTAAGTATTAGCAGAAGTGAACATTAACCGAGTCTTTTTACCATTGATTGCGATACTTTATGGACTGAGAATTAGAGCCGAAATACGTGTACTTATCGAGTTGAGACAAATCTTCGTTACGGATAATCATTCTGTGCACCTTTCTTCATCATACTTTCACTGTGCAGGATATACTCATTCATATTTATTGCAAGGTGAGCAATTACCAGAATGTATACCCTGCTTTGCACCGTTAACGGTCAAACACATCTTGTTGGAATGTGTAGACTTTGATCCTATGCGTCAAAGGTACTACAATGTTAATACTATGACCGAGTTATTTACTTCTTTATTATACCCATTTTCAGGCATTTGTTGATTTACATATATAGTTTATATTACTACCATATCATCCCTTTTTATCTTTATATATTTACATTAATTTTTAATTAATCCTCCATTTCTTCATCTTTCATCAGTTTTTGTGCACAATATGACCTATGTATGTGTTGACGTGCCGTAAAACACCATTCATTCATTCATTCATTCATCATACTTTCAATATATACTTGCATGACAACATCGACATGGCCATACTAAAATATAAAGGTCAAGGTCATGCTGAAGGTCATTATCTGGGTTAAATACTCATTGTTCTCTTCACAAAACTTTACTCAGGCCAGTTTGTCAAGATCATTTATCTGGGTCCAAAAAACCTTGTTATACTGACAAATCACTGACAGGCGACACAGTGTTCCGTGGAACACCCATCTAGTCTTATAAAATTATTATCTTCATAGGTTGTTGATGAAACAGTTAAGCAATTATGACATATGTTTAATATAATAAAGGTAATTATGACAACATAAGTGAATGGCATTTTCCTTGAATTTTTTTTCTGTTGCCAAGGACGACACTTCTGTTTTAGAAACCAGTAAAGTGTATATTTAGACTGCAGGAAAGTAAACAGATTCACCATCAGGGTTATATTTAATAGCTGCTGAGAAGATGATACACAGCACAGCATCGTCATTACTGCATCATCATGTTCCCAGTGTTATTTTGGGGATAAAAGTCATTCTCCGCTAATGATTATTACATATACTTACACTATCGTACATTCCCTGGTGATCACTTCCCATCCAAGTGCAGTGTGGAGTGGCGAGAAATCATTAGTTTTGTCAGACAAAGAGAATACCTGTGCCAAGTTTCAGCATACTCGTCTAATTACTGTAGTATGATGTCATTGTCTGCTAACTGATATAGACAGCAAGTTAACATAAAACCTTACTGATGTAAACAACAATCCATTCCCCAGTATTTATAACGTTTCTTTGATACAAGTAAACAAAAACACGATAATGTTGCGATTTAGTCACGTATACCAATGTTCCATCACATAGAAACTGTTCATAAAACATAAAACAAATAACTCAAAGTAATATGCTATGTTTGGCGGACTATTTTTATGTAAATTATTATTGCTATATCGTTTGTTTGTTGAACCAAAAACACACATGGTATATTTTTTGGCTATTGAAATGTGTCGTTAAAATAATTTTATGGCGATAAAACAATTCTAGAGTGGCTTATGTTCCTGTCAGAGATTGTCTTATTCGCTCTTTGCAGGGCTCTCTGTTTTGTGAATAGCACGGTGCACTTGAAATCCGGTGTACTCCGGTTCATGCCTCACTGTAATTGAGTTTCATAGGTGTGTCCTTGGGCAAGACACTTTCCCTTTGCCTCATATGTTGGATGGGGACCTGTAAACTGGACGAGCCGAACATGTATCGTAGTCTGTCCTACCATAGGAATCTATTCGTTAATAGGAGTAGGGCAGGATCCTGGATTCATATGTGGTTCTGAATAACCTGCAGTGTAATGATGAGCCATTAAAACATCTGATTACCTTTTTCTGTAAAGAGTATCCTTAACTTAATTTGCGGAACGTCGTGGTTCTACTCAGTTGCCCGCCCTTGCACGAAAATTGCCTAGAGGGGCACCTGGGCGCCACCAATGGAGCTGGAAAGTCGCCATATGATCTTATGTGTTGGATTCAATTAAGTTAAATTTCTTAATACATTCAGATTACATAATTTATACTTATTTTACTAGCTGCAGTCCAAATTACTGTTTTGCAAATCAGCATCTACATACAAATAATTACGACACCTTGTAATATAAATAATAAATCCGGGGATAAGCATCTGATGCAAGCTTTACCACTATACATATGTATCTCGGGCTGTTGCAATTGGAGATAATTAATGTAATTATACAATATTGATTTGGAATCTTATTGTGGGATACTTGTTAGAGTAGATTTTATATCACATTTCCTGTGATTTATAGTGGGTATACAAGCCTAACAAAGGCATGTTGACAAACTCTCAGAATTATTTTTTTCAATTTTCCAGCATGAAATCAGATTTTAGAGATGAATTATGGGAAATATGATCGCACCAATATACAGAGTTAATGAAATGGATCATTGATTTTGTGGCAAATATTGCATGTTATCTAGATGTAGGGAAATTGGCATTGTGCTGGTAGACAAAAGCTCTGTTTCATTAGAAATTATAATTAACTTTAATCAACATTGCAATCAGACTTTTCATAATCATCAATGCTATCTAATGTCAATATTCATATTTATCACTCAGTCCTATGGTTCTGATCTAATGTCAATATTCATATTTATCACTCAGTCCAATGGTTCTGATCTAATGTCAATATTCATATTTATCACTCAGTCCTATGGTTCTGATCTAATGTCAATATTCATATTTATCACTCAATCCTATGGTTCTGATCTAATGTCAATATTCATATTTATCACTCAGTCCTATGGTTCTGATCTAATGTCAATATTCATATTTATCAGTCCTATGGTTCTGATCTAATGTCAGTATTCATATTTATCAGTCCTATGGTTCTGATCTAATGTCAATATTCATATTTATCAGTCCTATGGTTCTGATCTAATGTCAGTATTC
>JAWPHD010017462.1:0-44498 GCA_037043455.1 Cyrtodaria siliqua | reverse complement strand
AACGTCTCGCGACGTGAACATAGAACGAATTCCCCGTAGGTACCCCATTACTCCAATACACAAAATGAAAAAGCCGAATATAACGTTGCCGATTCGTTTTGGAAACCGCCGATTGTTTCCTTCCTATCGCATTTCTGCGCTTTCCACAGTGTGTAAAAGTCTGAAATAATCGTAAGTGTATTTGTTTGGCAATTTTACAGATAAAAAAACATTAACATAGTGATAAAATACGTTTATTTTATTAAAAAAATCCGCCAAATTTAACGACGTTAGAGCAATGACGTCATGAGAATGAACAACGTCTAGTTAGAGGCAGGTTGCAAATTGGCGCAACAAAAATGAAATCGTGGTTTTCGCTGTTTTTCTTACTTAAATAAATGTTTACAACTTTGAAGTATGACAAATTCGTTATTAGGATTCTTGGCAGGGAACATGGGCTCACATTCCCTGCCTGGAAAGTATATTCACTCTCGCCTAACTGCTCGGGTGAATATAATTTCCAGGCAGGGAATGTGAGCCCAAGTCCCCTGTCAAGAATCCTAATAACTGATAATGTCCGACCGCAACGTTACGCATTATTGCCAACGTCGATCCAACGTCAGCATGTTATCTGGGGATAGTTCATTGATGGTAAACAATCGATTTTTAAACGAATGTTTATTATTATTTAGATAAAATACTACAATAATTACATGTATATAATGAGCATGCGATGGTCAAGATGAAAACAAAAACCCTAAAAAGGTGTTCAGTTCACTTGCAATTATTTATGCGAGTAGTGTAGAAGTACCGTGGGTAATTACCTCCCGGAGGTAATTTGCTCCATAAGGGAATAATTATCTTCCGGGATGTATTTTGCTCCATGAGGTATTAATAACCTCCCGGGAGGTATTTTTCCATGATTGAGTAATTACCTCCCGGAGGTATATTGCTCCATTTAAAGCGCCAACATTTGCGCCAAAATATAACGCATGAGCAGTCGGTTTTCTTTCTTTAAACTAAGTAACAACATTTGTTATGTATTTGAATCCTTATCAAAATATGTAGGCTATTTTCAAACATTTTCATGTGAATTATTAATCCAGATATTCGGCTGAGATTGATTCAATGGAAGCAACTGCATATAATGTATTATATTAATAGTGTCACATTCATCTGCGCAACACATCATATTTAACATTAACATGAAGCTAATCCAATTTATATATCCATGCAATGCTTTTTTTCTGATGAACATTAGGGTTATATTTTGTTATAGCACGGATGGAACCTGAAATGTTTGCAGTTTCATTTTGGTTCATCTCTTCGGTGCTGCTAGGCAATCGTGAAATTGAGATGGTAGGGTATGATTGCTTCCTTCAATGATGAATAATGGTTTAGTATTTGATTTGGCGTTTTCATAGCTGAAAATGCATTAAAGATGTACATACTTTTCTTAAAACTCTCATTACTGTATTTAAAGATAAGGTGAAGAAATAAAGTAAAAGACATTTAATACAGCTATAGAACCGTTTTATTACCAAATACAAACTCGTTTCGAACTATAGCTAATCGAAATGCACACAGTTCACTGAACAAGCGCGTTGACACTAGTTTTCGACCTGAACTTTCAGCCAATTAAAATTGAAGAAATGTGTTTATGTACAAATAATAAAAAGATACTTTCATACATACATAATTATGTTATTCATTTAAACCTCACATGTAGTAAGCGCAAGGATAAGAGCTCTTTCAAATTTGCCATCGATCATTGGATTAGTTCATTGTTTCCATTGCGATATCATATAATTACAAGCGAGAAATTCTCAGCTACAGATCTGTCCTTGATCTGTTTCGTGGCCGAGTGGTTAACGACGTTTCGTTGTAAACCTTCTTGCCTCTCACCGTTGCGGGTTCGAATCCCGCTGGGAGCTCGACTTGTAAGTGAGGAAGTGTCGATTCTAACGAATGGCGGGAGGTGTACTGGTTCTACCCAGGAAAGGTGGGTGGTCTGCATCCACCACAAAATAATCGATAATCGACCATCATATATAACCTGACATGTGTTGAAAATGATGTACAACATCATACAAACAAATTGATATTTTTCAACACCTTTTTTTGTACATAGGTCAAAGAAAGAAATCGTGCGTTTCGTTTCCGCTTACACAACCGACTTTCAAATTTAGAATCTACCATGAAGTTTTTTACTGCAAAAGTTAACCAGCACCCTAAACGTCAGGAACTTCTCTCTATACAGCCTATATAAATAATAGTTTGTAGATAAAACAATCGTCTACCGACCTACCCTAAATTCTTTATCCACTTTAGCGGAAACATGAAGTATTTGATTTGGTCTTATTACATTTCTATGTGTGAAAGAACATGATTTCTCAGTGAAAGGAAATCAAAAGTCGCCAGTATTAATAACAAACGCTGAACACACATAACTGTGTGTAAATCGCTAACATTTAAAACTAACTCTGAATTCAAACATAACTAACAGTGGGACTGAGTCAGGATATCGATGTAGTGTTTCTCTGAAATCCAAGTTACCCCGCAATACCCGTCAAAGCTAATAAACATTCAGATAAAATCATACACAACTGCTTTACAATTTAATAAATAGAGTATAACTGCCGTATTTAATTATAAGGACATCCTTCACTTGATGGTAGGCATGTTTTCTTTTATTCACTCACTCGCATACACTCGTTTGTAAAAATAACTACACGCCTACCATCTCTTATGGGATTAACCTATAATCAATTGCAGCAGTTACATGTAAATAATCTCTATTTCTCTCATTTGTAATTGACTGGCAATATATTTTGACACAGTGGGGCTGACGTGGTCTAGTAAATAGTGGACTTGAATCTGAACTCGTGTTCAAGCCTCAGAGGTGTCACTGTTTCCTCTGTGTGTTCTTGGGCATGACGCCTTCCCTGTAATAGTCTAGTCCATCGGATGGGTCATAAACCGGGCGGTACCGATGGTCGGAGTATATCCTCTATGTACATTAAAAACTAAGTTTCCAGATTTCAGAAAGTTTGATATAATCAAGGTTCACAACCCTGTAACATATCAATTATCAATTATGTTCATTGTCAAACTCAGCAAATTTACAATATACTTTAATATGGACTTTGGAACAGAATTCTTACCACATTTGGTGAGTCACCATTTACCTAAAATATTGCATTAACGCATTCCGAAAATTAATCAAAGGCAATGGGCCAAACACATAATTATACTATACTGAAATTGCTCATTGTTCAATATCTTATCTAGTTGTAGGCGAAAGACAGTTTACAAGAACATTGCAAGGAAATCCCAACAAATGATTAACCCGAAAAAGATATAATTATGTACAAATTCATACCTCATTCTGTAACAACACGCATACATGTAACTTAGTAACTGCCGTTGATGAGAGCAGGAGCCCTATCGTTTTGGGGTCAATAGGCTAAATTCGCCATGATTTTGTATGGAAATACAAATTCCATGCGATTACTTCAAAGTCATACCTACCACATTCATGAATCTGCATATGTACATAGCCCTTGGTGAGAGGAGCATTCCTATTGTTTTATGGGGTCCGTATGTCATCAAAGTCACACTGACCCAATCCTGAGAACACTTTCACCACTGTCAATTGAAAACTATTATATCTATAATCTTGAAACTTTTAGAAATAGTACTAATGTTAAAGCAATGACTGATATTAATGTCGTGGTTAGTTGGTCAATGGTTAAGGTCATATGTCAGAGGCGTAACGTGGCATACTCCCTAACTCCCGGGAGTAACTTGGGTAGAAAACAACAACAACACACATTCTACAAAGTTGAACAGGAGCACCAATAGGGTCTGTGAACGCTCTATTGGCTAAGAAAAGAGTTCAACCGGAACATGATGATATGCGCAACTGGGTTTGGTACTGATCATACCTGCCAAGAATCGGTAAAATCCAGTCAGAGGTTTTGGAGAACTAGTCTGTAGAAACGGTGTGTATTAAAACGTTTAGAGGGCCATAAATGTGCCAAAATTCATTCAACCGGAACACGGCGATGATATGCGCAGCTAGACTTGGTACTCATCATCCCCGCCAAGATCCACTGAAATCATGCCAGGAGTTCAGAAGAGACTAGTCTGGACAAAGTTTTGTATCAAAACATTTAAAAGGCCATAACTCGGCCAAAAATCATTCAACCGTAATATGGCGATGATATGTATAACTAGTCTTGATACTGATTATCCTTGCCCCTCTTTAGCTGAAATCCGGCCAGTGGTTCCCAAATACCATGACGATTTATACAACTAGGCTTAGTAGTGTTATTTTTTACTGGTCCTTTGGGACCAGCGTGCCCAATATAGGTGGCTTTGAAGTAGAATACCGCTTAAGCCGGTGCTAGGGGGCGTGAGAAGTGTTGCTTCTTTCATTACTTCTCATGAACAGACTCAATCAAACCGAGTCTGCTGCTTTATTCTCTTAATTGTGTTTGTTGCTCTCAAAGGATCACCTTTATCAGTATTTATTAGTACTGATCATCATTGCAAAGTTTTGTTGAAATCCAATCAAATGAATGCCCTATCATCTTAACGAGGCAAAATACAGCTTTTTTGAACTAAATCGTGTGCCATAACTCCCGTGTTACTAATCCAATTTGGTTGGATTTCGTATTTTTTCAAGCTTCCATTGATAGTATCAATCTGGAACAGATTGGTAAAGATTGGATGAAAAATGAAGGCCCCATCGTGTTAACGAGGCCAAATTATTTCAGACAATCAAGGGCCATTACACCGTTGTAAATGGTCCAAACTTGTTGGTTTTCGAACTATTTCGAACGTTTATTAATATAAACAATCTGGCAGAATTTGGTAGAGATCGAATAAAAAATGAAGGCCCTATTGTGTTAGTTAAACAATTATATATTTTGACTCGTTAAGTCAAAATATATTTTTTTAACTAACTCAAGGGCCATAACTCCGGCTTTACTGGTTCGAACTGGTTGGTTTTCGAACGCCTCCGAGGTTTCATTTATATCAACAATCGGGTGAAGTTTGAATAGGTCGGATGAAAAATGAAGTGGCCAAATTATAGCAAATTCCAGAAAATCAAGGGCCATAAATCCGCTGTCCAAACTGGCTGGTTTTAGAACTAGTTCGAGTTTTCATTGATATCAACAATTTGGTAACGTTTGAAAAAATCGGATGAAAAATGAAGGCGCTATCGTGTTAACGAGGCCAAATTATAGCATATTTCAGATAATCAATGGCCATAACTTTAAAGTATTTGGAAATGAAATGGTAACTATACCTTGTGATAAAGAACAAGAACTACTTGAATCAAATAAATTAACGTCATAACAAAGAAAAAAGATAACAGTCTAAAGCATGTTGCCCTATTATTAAACTAACAAAGCAACAACAACCACTGCATGAAATAAGGGATTTAATTAAAACTTAAATATGCTTAAATATATTTAAATTTCATGTGCTGGATTTAAGAGCAATTTAATTACACTTAAATATCTAAATTAAGTTTTTCACTTTTATGTCGAATTTAATTGAGTTTAATTTTGATTAAATGTATATTTACACCATGTTGCACATTTAATGTGTGATTAAATGTATCAATATACCATGTAGCAAATTTAATTTGCGATTAAATGTAACTATATACCATGTTGCAAATTTAATGTGCGATTAAATGTATACATACATCATGTTGCAAATTTAAGATGTGATTAAATGTATATTTACACCATGTTGCTAATTTAAGGTGTGATTAAATGTATACATACACCAAGTTTTAAATTTAAGGTGTGATTAAATGTATATATACACCATGTTTTAAATTTAAGGTGTGATTAAATGTATACATACACCATGTTTTAAATTTAAGGTGTGATTAAATGTATATATACACCAAGTTGCAAATTTAAGGTGTGATTAAATGTATACATACACCATGTTTTTAAATTTAAGGTGTGATTAAATGTATACATACAACATGATGCAAATTTAAGGTGCGATTAAATGTGTACATACACCATGTAGCATAGTTAAGGTGTGATTAAATGTATACATACACCATGTTTTAAATTTAAGGTGTGATTAAATGTATATATACACCATGTTGCAAATTTAAGGTGTGATTAAATGTGTACATACACCAAGTTGCAAATTTAAGGTGTGATTAAATGTATACGTACACCATGTTGCAAATTTAAGGTGCGATTAAATGTGTACATACACCATGTTGCAAATTTAAGGTGTGATTAAATGTATACATACACCATGTTGCAAATTTAAGGTGCGATTAAATGCATACGTACACCATGTTGCAAATTTAAGGTGCGATTAAATGTATACATACACCATAGTGTAATGCAATGTGTGATTAAATGTATACATACACCATGTTTTAAATTTAAGGTGTGATTAAATGTATGCATACACCATGTTGCAAATTTAAGGTGCGATTAAATGTGTACATACACCATGTAGCATATTTAAGGTGTGATTAAATGTATACATACACCATGTTTAAAATTTAAGGTGTGATTAAATGTATACATACACCACGTTACAAATTTAAGGTGTGATTAAATGTGTACATACACCATGTAGCATATTTAAGGTGTGATTAAATGTATATATACACCATATAGCAAATTTAAGGTGCGATTAAATGTATACATACACCATATTGTAAATGCAACGTGTGATTAAATGTATATATACGCCATGTTGTAAATTTACGGTATGATTAAATTTTTACATACACCATATTGTAAATGCAATGTGTGATTAAATGTATATAAACACCATATTGTAAATGCAATGTGTGATTAAATGTATATATACACCATGTTGTAAATTTAAGGTGTGATTAAATATACATACACCATGTTACAAATTTAAGATGTGATTAAATGTATATATACACCATGTAGCAAATTTACGGTGTGATTAAATGTATACATACACCATGTTTTACATATGTGATTAAATGTTTAAATATACAAAGTTGTAAATGTTATGTGCAATTAAATGTATTTATCATATAACATGCGGTGTGGGAGTGTAATAACACCATTCAATATTTTTGATATTCCACTAGTGGTATAACAAAGCATTATTTTTTATTTACCGATATGTTATTTTGATATCAAATACAGGGTTTATAGAACAGACATGATAAACAATACAAATTTAATGTCCGAATCACTTTTTCAGAATATGTAACATCAAAACGACCAGGCTGTCTGGAGAGGGACATCACCCAGGCCGTAAATCAGAAGTGTGCCGATGCACGAAATCTGATGAAAATGAAACCTGCAAGTAACAAATTCTAAAGGTATGTTGGCTGCTGCTAAAATTATATGTTAAAGACATATTAAATTAAAGACAACAGTTCCGTATTTTTTTTAAATTAAATGCGAGCATGTTTAAATTAAAAATGATACTGTATAAATAAATCAAGACGCCAATTGTAATGTTTGATAAAAACTTCAAGATTGCCACGACTCCCTTTAAATACATTTGGCATTTCATTCACAAAGTCAATATCATATGGTGAAAAAGTTGTTTGTTCCGTTAAAGGTCAAGGTCACAGTAAATGAACATTCCAAGTTTCATAGCAAATATTTTGATGGTGTTGAAGATGTATGTCTTAAAAAAAAAGAGAAAGAAACCCTATGAAATTTCCTAAGTTTGTCTTTAGAGTTAAGGTCAGTGTCACTAGTGGCGTCAGACTTAGTTTCAGAGAGTATTATGCCTTACCCCAATCAAGGTACATACCATGTTTCAGAGCAATGTCTTTGATGATAATGTAGGCACTTTGTCTTAAGATCAGTGTAACTAGGTGCCGCTTTTTATATTCTAGGACTGAAACATTACTGATTGTACTATTAAAATCAAAATGAGTATGAGTACGATAGTTACAGTGTCACTATCAATTTGCCTACGTAATTGGTAAAGAGTTCTCGTTCGTGAATTAATTTGTGGGAATTATTTTTTTCCCAGCATTATTAAAATTTCACTGGATTTTTACCGTCAACAGCATGCTTTTCGAAATTGAATGCATGCATTTTAAGATTATTTTAATTGGGTTAGAGTCTGCATGAAAAATACATCCAGAAGCATTTTTCCACCCAATAGACAACCCCATATTATAGAAATGTTTTTTGTTTTGTTTTTGTATTTAGCCCCTACAGAAAGAATTAAAGGAACTATCCCTACATATGTTTTTAAAAGTGCTGTCTTTGGGGCGAGCTTGTTTTCAGGAACAGCTGGAGTAAAGCTGATATATACATATATATATTTACATCTCATTAACTCAATTCCTTTTTCCTCTTCATATGCATTTTAATAAGTGCCTCCATGAAAAGACGATACGACTGAAGGCTTTCTCGCCTCTCACCATTGTGGGTTCAAATCCCTCTGGGAGCTAGACTTGTCCAAGGAGGAAGTGTCGATTCTTACGAATGGCGAGAGGTTTATAGTACTGGTTCTACCGAGGAACAATGGGAGGGTATGTCTACCACAAAAAAATCGACTGTCATATATGGCCATACATAGGTTTAAAATGACCTAAAACACCATTCTGTTCATTTCAAACCAACCATAATGATGAATATGCTAGATATATAGCTGATTTTTGAAAAGTATATTATATTTTATATATTTCAAAACCATTTATGTAATTCAATCTGTTCATTATAATATTTTCTTTGATTACAGGTGGTTGCTGGATCAAAGCCCTGCGCAGGAAACATCTGCTGAAGTTCTGTGTTGTAAAAAGAAGATACCAATTAAACCTCAATATTATGTTCAAAGTTTAAACGCTTTCTGTCTTCTTTCTTCACATACTTTACGCCCTTAGGGACTTATATTAGCTCTTGCGATTGTCCGTCCATCTGTCTGTCCGTCCGTTAACTTTTTGCCTGACAACTGATTGGCTAATAACTTGAAAGTATAAGGTCTACAACAATGAAACTTTGTAAACATCTTTAGCATGATCCAATGTATGCATCTAATAAAGGCCCATAACTATGGTTCATATTTTTTGAATTGTTCACCCTTTAAAAACAGGTTTAACTGCCTTTTACAAGTGATTGTGACTAACTTTCAAAGTATTAGATGTATAACAATGAAACTTTGCACACATCTTTCAACATGAGCCAATGAAAATGTGTTAATTACGAAAAAAGGACCATAACTGTGATTTTTAGCTCTACTGATCAGAGATCAGCAGAGCTTATGCCGTGGTGCGGCGTCCGTCTGTCCGTCTGTCCGTAAACTTTTATTTGTAGCGACTTCACAGCTGAAACTACTGGATGGATATTCATGAAACTTTACAGAAATGTTGCCCATAAAGTCTAGTTGATCCTAGCAAAAATTCATGTTGATGTGAAATCCAAGATGGCCGCCAAAGCTAAAAATAGAGTTTTAAAATACAAGTTTGTAGCGACTTCTTCTTGAAAACTATAAGTGATATTGATATGGGACTTTTTCTAAAATGATCAGCATGACATGATGTTGATCCTAGTCAAAAATCGTTTTGATTCAACGTTAAACATGGCTGCCAGCGGCCATCTTTGTTTACATAGAGTTATATAGTAAAAACTTGTAGCGACTACTCCTCTGAAACTACTTGGCGGATTGTCATGAAACTTTACAGGAATGTTGCTCTTGATGTCTTATTGATCCTATCAAAATTTCAGGTCGGCCGAAAATTCAAGATGGCCGTCACAGCTAAAAATAGATTTTTAAAAAATAAGTTTGTAGCGACTACTTCTTGAAAACTATAAGTGATATTGATATGGGACTTTTTCTAAAATGATCAGCATGACATGATGTAGATCCTTGTGGAAAATTATTTTGATTCGACGTTAAACATGGCTGCCAGTGGCCATCTTTGGTTACATAGAGTTATATAGTAAAAACTTGTAGCGACTACTCCTCTGAAACTACTTGACGGAAATTCAAGATGGCCGCCACAGCTAAAAATAGATTTAAAATAAATAAGTTTGTAGCGACTACTTCTTCAAAACAATAAGAGATATTGATATGGGACTTTTTCTAAAATGATCAGTATGACATGATGTTGGTCCTTGTCGAAAATCGTTTTGATTTGACCTTAAACATGGCTGCTTTGTTTACATAGAGTTATATAATGAAAACTTGTAGCGACTACTTCTTTGAAACTACCTGACGGATTTTCATGAAACTTCACAGGAATGTTGCTCTTAATGTCTTATTGATCTTAGCAAAATTTCAGGTCGGCCGGAAATTCAAGATGGCCGCCACGGTTAAAAATATATTTTCAAAAAAAAGTCTGTAGCGACTACTTCCTGAAATCAAAATCAATCAGTAGAGCTTCAAGGTCATTGACCTCTTGTTTAAAATTATTTCCCTTTGAAATAGGTTTACCCTTGACAACCACAGGCGTATATGCCCTGCTAGGCTACATGTGTATGCCCCGCTAAGCAGTGATCTTGTTGCGGCAGGAAACCACAGAAAACAAGATCAGTGGATGACCTTGCAGATTCTAGAAATCAATCCCTGCAGGTGGTCAAGAAACTAAATGTGCTTCTGTCTGGTGAAGTATAATTGACATATAAGTGGCTTATATGTGACATATAAGTGGCTTATATGTGACACATAAGTGGCTTATATGTGACATATAAGTGGCTTATATGTGACATATAAGTGGCTTATATGTTGCTTATATGTACAGCATTGACATCCCAGCTAAACATATAAGCCACTTATAAGTCACTTATATGTGACATATAAGTGATATGCAATACTTATCTGGACATATAAGTGACATAGATCTCATTTGCATACTTATAAGCGGCATAGATCTCATTTGCATTTAAAATCAATATAAGTCACTTATAAGTGAAAGATATAAGCCAAGTATAAGTGACATATATGTAACATACATCTTGACATATAAGCAACATAGATCTCGACATATAAGCGACATATATGCATTTTCCGTAAGGGATTGTACATGTATAATTTAATAAGTTAAATCTATCACACCATCGCCGAAATGTAGAATGGTCGTCTCTTCGAATTACTGTGGTAGTTTCATATGAACTTGACTACTTTATTGAAAATTATCGCATGAGAGACACAAAAAGAAATGAATGTTTAGGCATCGATCCATCTTTTTTCGTAATGGTCAAGCAAACAATTCTAGATGCATATTTAGTACTTCAAGTCGGATTTCCTCGATCCGTTCAACATCTCCGAGCCAGTCACACATTTTTTTCACGTCATATTTTGCTTTAGACTGAATCGTTCTTGTTTATCGTTATTCCACAATTTCATAATGTCTGTCCTCATCTTTGCATGGTCTTCTAACGATCTCCTGCGTGTACTATGGTAATTTTGACAGGGTAGCGAGCATTCTGGCTGCCATTAAGTACAATCGTCGTTGGATGCACGATATGACTGGTTCGTGGTTGATTATTATAACAAATATCTACTATTTAATGCTCTTGAGTTCATATGGAATTTCAGGTAACTTTTTTTTTTGCACTTTATAGACTTTTGGCTTGCCGTTTCACGCACTTTTCTAATATGACCGCATAGACAATGCCTGTATAACACGAAAACAAGCCATTTTTGTTACTATATATATATAGTAACACATGTAATACTATTAATTATATTAGTAGACGACTGATTTATAATTCTTTTGCTGTGAGGTTTAATATAAAACTTAATACGTTTTGGGTCTGCTACGTAACGTGACCGACACATATCACTTGAAACATCAGCGGTGTCTGTCACATATTTTAATTTATCACATAACGTCCCTTGTTAGTAGTGTCGAACGCCCATTTAATATTCTATTGTATGACACACGTGTAATACAACCTGGAACGATTTTGATTGGTTATAGTTAAACCTGTAACACTACGCAAGTTTATTTTCACCCAGATCTGAGTCATAAACTGATTATTTGAGACAGCTTATAAAAATAATGCACGTTATACAAAACATTGTTGTTGGTTTGTTAAAAAGTTGGCGTAAACTGCTATTTTGTAAAGAGGTAAAACACGAACTATTTTATACGTAACGTTACGTGTGAGATGCGATGTTGCGACGTCATATATGTTTTGGCGCTAAAGTGTGTCTGACGTCGTGGCGGTTCTATGTCCATCTGAATTATTTTTTACTAATTTATTGCAATGTTATGTGATAAAAAGGATCTTAAACTCTATCCCATTCCATATAAGATTTATGAAACTCGTTATGAATTATTTTTAATATTTACTCGCCAAAAGGCTCATTAAAATTAAAATAATTTATAACTCGTTCCATAAATCTTATATGAAATGGGAACTCGTTTAAGATCCTCTATGTATTTTCCATGTTGAATTTAAAAATGAAATACATTGTATGATCGTTGATTATTAAATGTTATTTTTATAAAAAAAAAGTGTTTGTTTGTATAATTTCTGTCATATTTAATTTAAGCAGACCTTGAAAAATAGTAAACAACATATGATCATCTGCTTACATTTAAACAGGTCTCAGGAAAATGTAAGCCGGCCCTGTGATTTAGTACACCATATTTAAAAGGAGTCTAATTGAAATTTAAGCAGCCCTGTAATGATTTAGGAATTCCAAATCTAAAGGTGTTTTGTTGGAATTTAAGCAGGCCTTGATATTTAGTTTGTCGAATTTAAAAGGCATTTAAGTAGGCCTTAGATTTAAGTAAACATCATTTTAAGGTGTTTAATTGAAATTTAAGTAGGCTTAAAGATACAGTATACCACATTTAAAAGGTGTTTACTTGGAATTTAAGCAGGCCTTGGGATTTAGTGTCGAATTTAAAGGCATTCAATTGAAATTAAAGTAGCTCCAACAGTTTATTATACCAAATTTAAAAGGTGTTTTATTGAAATGTAAGCAGACATACAGATTTGGTATACCAAATTTAAAAGGTGTTTAATTGGAATTTAAGCAGGCTTAAATATTTAGTATACCAAATTTAAAAGGTATTTAATTGGAATTTAAACAGGCTTAAATATTTAGTACACCAAATTTAAAAGGTGTTTTATTGAAATTTAAGTAGGCCTAAGGATTTGGTATACCAAATATAAAAGGCATTTTATTGAAATTTAAGTAGGCCTTAAATTTAAGTAAACCACATTTAAAGGTGTTTAATTGAAATTTAAGCAGGCTTAACGATTTAGTATACCAAATTTAAAAGGTGTTTTATTGGAATTTAAGCAGGCTTAGATATTGAGTATACCAAATGTAAAAGGTATTTAATTGGAATTTAAGCAGACTTGAAGATTTAGTATACCAAATTTAAAAGGTGTTTAATTGGTATTTAAGCAGGCTCAAAGATCTACTATACGAAATTTAATTGGAATTTAAGCAGGCTTAGATATTGAGTATACCAAATTTAAATGGAATTTAAGCAGGCTTAACGATTTAGTATACCAAAATTAAAATGTTTTTAATGGAAATTTAAGCAGGCTGAAAAATTTAATATACCAAATTTAAAAGGTATTTAACTGGAATTTAAGCAGACTAAAAGATTAAGTATACCAAATTTAAAAGGTGTTTAATTGGAATTTAAGCAGACTTAAAGTTTTAGTATACCGAATTTAAAAGGTGTTTAGCTGGAATTTAAGTAGGCCTTAGATTTAGGTAAACCACATTTAAAGGTGTTAATTGAAATTTAAGCAGGTATAAAGATTTAGTATACCAAATTTAAAAGATGTTTAATTGGAATTTAAGCAGACCTGAGAATTCAAGATTCTATATTTAATTTCCACAAAATGCATGTATATGCCATATATAATCACATTTAAGTCCAACTTAAATCATCATAAAAACGCGGAATTTTGTGGAAAATTAAATGTTGATTAAATGTAAATTAAACTTCACTTTTAATCATAATTTAAATTCACTGTCATTCCATTATATTACAAGTAAAAGTGTAGTTTAATTCTAATTTAATTGATGATTAAATGCCTATTTTCATGCAGTGAACAATACGGAGAATTACTTAGACTTCTTGAAGCACTAGGAATTCCTTTAATTGGATCCTTTATTAGTGGTTGACAGGTAAAGGTTTACAAGTAGATAGAAAAAGAACTAATAGTTGACCGTGGAAATGGCTTACAAGTAGATTCACAAGTAAGACCATATAGAAGTATTCCAGCTGTAAGTTTTTAACACCAGCCATTATTCTAAATATGGATTCGGTTAGTTGAGAATTTCCGCTTTATTGTATCATTTAACGAAGACAAGACAATCTTGTTGATGTCATATGATTTGCCATCACATAGCTTAAACGATCAGAATTAAATATCATTTTAGTCATCCACAAAACTAAGTTATCAATAAAAACTCTACCATCGTCACCATTTGATTTGAAAATTAACACATTATCATCTGTTTGTTTCTAACCCTTCGAAAAATGAATATTTGTTTTATTGGAATTATAGAGTTAATTTTGTTATTAGTTATGATTCAAGCCTGACGAGCTGTAAATCCAAAATTATAACCAGCTTGGTCATCTCGAGATTCAGCTGCAGCTGTATTGTCTAAATAAAAGTATTCATTTGTTTCGGTTGTTTTTGCATTATCGTCAGACATTTCCAGTAAACTGTTGACGATAACAAATCTATGAAGATTATACCGTCATGAACTATTTTTCCGTTTTGCTTTATTTGAATTTGATCAATCAATGATGCTGCATAATTAATTAAAGCAATTCTATCGGCGTCTGCAAAAGCAGCTCCATCAGCAAGCTTGTTTATTTGAAAACTGATTTAAATATGCGTCAAAGTGAGAACTGCTATCATTTATTGTAAATTGAAAGCCACGTTCCATTTGTCTAGTATCATTTCCTGGTTTTGTTATAAGGGTATCTAACTAAATAGGTTCATGTTCATATCTAGTATTATATTGTTCACTTCGAAACATCTACATGTATATATGCAGTCAAACCTGTGTTAGTGGTCATCTCTATTAAACAATCACCTGTTTTAAGAAGCCACATTTTCTATATCCCGTTCAAACAATGTCAATGTAAATCAACATTTTAGCAACCACCTGCCTTTAAAGGTCACTATTGGTCTATTCATTGAGTGGCTGCTTAAGACACGATTGCCTGTACTATTAATTAGATTATTTATTAATCGTTTAATCTTGCATGAATGTTTTTAGTTTTGATTCCCTTTCCTGGTAGTAGTCTAATAATTTGTGGATTTACATCCTCTTCAATTTCAGCTACAACTTCTGCAGCATTTTCTTTTTTTGTTATTAGCCTTTGTAACTTTTTTATACGTGTCATATATAATCATTGTCAGATAAAAATTACGTTAATATTTTTAAATCAAATCGGAATGACGTATGAACTCCATTAAGATTAATAAGTTTACCAGACAAATCTATTAAATAAATAGCAATACTGTTAATGATCACAGTACCAAGCTCTTATCGGTTCATCTTTAAAAGGATATGACCTTGTAAGGTCAGCTGTAAGTTTAACATAAATATTATCCCAAATGATCCATCAACAATATAATTACTAATCAAATCACAGTGAATATACTGATTAAATTAAATTTAACTGATACAATGCATGTCATTAACATAATCTAACCTATAGTATAGACAAAATATTATTTTTGTTGAATTGATCAACCGGATTGATGTGTAGATAATGGGGGTATCGGCGAAGTTTTAACCACCCGTGCTAAGCCCCGAGGTAAACCCAGTATCGTCATCTGTGTAATTATTGTATAACTGTTTATAGATACAAAAATCACATTCAACAGGACAGTCAATTTGTTTAAGGTGAAATATGGAGAATAAAACCAACCATAGCTGGATTGTGTCTGAAAAAAATAGAAACGTTTTAGTTTAGATTCATCATTATCGATTAGGTCTATAGCATTAATCAGGTAAGTTAATTATATATATGTTAATTTTGTTTGTAGTTTAATTTGTATAGTTTTACCATGGGAAGGTTGGGTGTTATTTAAACTCAAACTATTGTGTAACGTCGTGATATATAGGGTTATATATTCAACATTCTTTGTTATGTAACAGTGAAAGTGTATGTTTTCTATGTTATCATATGTATTACTAGGTTGCCTCAAATAAAAAAAATTTAGGAATCAAGGATACATTGATCATTTTTGAAATGTATAATTCGCAATGCGTCATTTTCCGTTATGTCATTCGTCATGTTCAGCAGAGACAAGGAAACGAAACGAAACTAGATATATACTTTCTGCTTTTCATCAAAATTAAATGTTCGATTTATTTCCTTTCATACGGTGATGGAACAAGAAAATTACAATTTTGTCGAATATATTCGATTTTTACAGGCTAGAGGCTTCGTGAAGAACAAATAATGACCAGTTTGATAAAGGCTATCAAATATAGAACGTAAAACCTATAAATATTTGTGTACATATACGTATTACACAGAAACAAAAGAATACTCGATGAAAATAGTAACAATGAATTATGTCACCCCCGACACTTGAGGAGACATAAAGCTTGGGTGTCTGTCTGTTTGTCTGTCCGTCCGTCTGTCCGTCATAAGTCGTGTCCGCTCCATATATCTTGAACCCCTTGAGGGATTTTGAAATAACTTGGCACAAATATTCACAATATCGAGACGACGTGCAGAGCGCAATTCAATATCCAGCCAATGTCAAGGTTACACTTAGAGGTCGAAGGTCATATGCACTATATTTAGTGTCCACTCTTGAACCGCTTGAGGGTTTTTGAAATTACTTGACACAAATTTAAACCATATCTAGACGACGTGCAGAGCGCAGCTTTCAGCCACGTCCGTTCAATGTCACACTTAGAGGTTGAAGGTCATTTGCTCTATATTTCGTGTCCTCTCCATATTTCTTGAACCGCTTGAGGGATTTTGAAATAACTTGGCCCAAATGTTCATCATATAGAGACGAGAACGTAACTTTCAGCCAGATTGGTTCATAAGCATTACCCTGAGAGTGTCGGGGGAGACATATGTTTTTGTTACAAAAACAACCCCGTCTAGTTTAAACTTTGTATTTATGACGAACTTAAAGAAACTAATCGCCAAATAACGGCACAATTACACTACAAGACAGTTGATTGAAACTCTATCCAGGTGATCAGGTCATATAATAATGTATATGTGCCGATTGAAAGTATAGGTTTATTCCGGGGCTCTTACAATAATCTTGAATTTGCATAAAAGGAACTTTGAGTTGGTATATATATATTCTTTGTTTTCCTGCAAAATCTGAGACTGTAAGAAAGAACTAACAATTGTAGCATGATTTTCTTTGAGCAATATCTATGTTTGATGTTCACACAACATTTCATCGAAATATACCGAATGCTAAAAAAATAAATCAAACTTTATACACATAGGTGTGAAAACGAAATTAACAAAACTTAACAAATGTAAAAATTAGCGACAATAGCACAGATTTAGCAATCTAAGCCCATTTAAATACACAGAAATGTTTTCAAAACCTCGCTAATATCTCGTGTCCACCGTTACACCGAATACCCTCAAAAATGCGACGTCGCATGCTTCTGACGTAACGACTGACGAAGCATCGAGCATATTTGGGACATCGTGTACGTCAGGATAACCCTATCCAAAGTGTTCAGGACCTTGCAGCAGCACTTGTCCGCGAATGGAACGCATTAGCTCTAGAATTCGTCAGTCGTTACGTCAGAAGCATGCGACGTCGCATTCTTGTGTGTATTCGGTGTAACGGTGGCCACATGAGATATTAGCGAGGTTTTGAATATTTTCTGTCTATTTGAATCGACTTAGGCTGCTGAATCTGTGCTACTGTCTTACCTTTGCATTTGTTTAGTTTTGTAATTTCGTTTTCACACCTATGTTTTTAAACTGTGATATATTTTTTATTATTCGGTATATTTAGATGAAATTGTGTGAGTATAGATTGGGAGTATGCACAGAGTCGAACATTTATACTACTAATCCTCCCTTAAGCACAGACCATTATATATTTAGGGAATGTGACTGAAGAATATTGACCAAAAAGTAACATGTTCAACACAACATTTACATTACTTAATACTGTATTAACAACGACATTAACGCAACTGTAGAGGCCCGTTGTAATTGGGCTGCTCGAAGTAAACATAAACAATATGTTGATGAGCCATTAAACAACAAGTCAACTGTTCATTGTTTTCTCCATTGTTTTATAAATAAGACATTGTTTGAAAAAGTATACGAACAGCGTTGTGAACAAAGTAATTATAAGGTCGTGTATTCAGCAATTCCTTAACTGTTTTCAAAACCAACAAAGAGCCCCGTGGTAAACATAACATCATTAATGTTTAATTTGTATAGTATTAAATGTTTTATAATTAGAGACGGTCATTCAGGTGAACATAACGTGATTGTTATCAATTTGAATTTATAATCTGCAAATATCAATTTGTGTCTGGTATATATACGATATTCTTTAATTAGGTGTATATTATGAATTATAAATGTTTAATTATACATGTTTTTGCTTTTGGTTTAACATGTTAGGTTTAAGGCTGAGGGTCCAAACTTTTTGAAAATGATATTTGACAATCAAAAAAAGTATGTTTCAATTATTGGGGTTGATGTGGGGTCGTGTTGGAGGTTGACAAGCAAGAAAACCTCCCCAAAAAACGTTATCCACACCAAAACATACAACATTACACAGTGAAAAAAATACTTTTTGATCGCTAACCATTTTTTTCTTCCAATTATTGGAGGGAGTTGGGGCTCAAAGCATACTCTGCAAACCCACACTCTGAACATTAGGGCTGGGGAGCGAGAGCCCCTCCTGGCACCCGCTCCTACGCCTATGCATAAAGACCTAGTAAAGAAAACGCTTGCCAACTCTGAAATCGAGATGGAAAAATCTACCAGCCCTGCACCATTTACACATAGAAATAAAGAACAAATGGTTAATCTCAAACTTACAAGTATAATACTATGATCACAAAATACACCAACAAAGTTGAAACTAAATGCATTAATCGTTATTCTTTGAAATGTGAACGCCCCAAAATAACAATAAAAGGCAATATGCCTCAAAGAAAAGAAAATTTTACATGAAATAATAATCACATCACTTGAACTAATTTTTTAACCAAAATCAATAAAAAACATTAATATTGAATGTTGCAGATATAATTTTGAGAATTATTTACAATATTAAATTACCATCAACTTTCCTAATTTTGAACTGTGTAGACAAAGTGTGACTGTGACCTTTATGATCCGGGAGTTAAACGCGACATTCATGCGAAAGGAAATCCAAAACAGCCCACTGGTGTAGGGCTTAGGAGATATGTCAACGACTTGAAGATGCCAAAATGTGACCTTTGGGTGAATACATGAAATTGAATTGTTCGAGATGAACCTGGAAGTTAGATGTAACACGTGATACGTGTGTGATAAGCTTTTATTAAACACAACAACAACAACAACCACACAAATGCAGATCCGCACTTGGTGTTGACGTTGTGGACACAAAACGTGAAGGGCGTAGGGACAAACGGACTGACGGACGGTTCGATCTCTAAATGCCACCAGGTCTTCGTCACCGGGGGCGGTAACATTAAGCTTTTTTAAAATGATAATGGCTACGGTTGTAATAGTTTAGTGTCATTGGACTTACTTTGTCTTCACAATGACTAAGGTCCTTAATCCGCATTGGAGCTCTTATATTTTGCACGACATATTTTAAACATGACCCGTCTTCTTTTCTGAAACTGTAATCAGTTTGATCGTATGATGCAATAACGGTGTCAATTTAAATATATCACCACTATAACCCTGCGTCACGAATGGTGCAACCCTTGAAGGCGCTTTTATCTTACAATTTTCTGCTACTTTAAACTTTGACAATGCCAAACAATGAGCGAGTAAGGAACATACAATCCTATTGTTTAAAGTAAATAGCTGTTGTATATTTATTGGATATTGTGTGACATGGTATAATTCTTTATTGAATATATTGACACCGTTATCGATCCATTGAATTTAATTGCGTTTAAGTGCGTCATAAGAACATATAGTCATAAATGTTTCATTATCCATCACGTACAAAAATGAAATATTAAAAAAGTCTCATTAAATACCAACCGTCCTGAAGATGTATACGACTGCGGTTATTATACGTGTACAAACAATACTAATGATTTGTTTGTTTGAATGGAATTTTACATCACTTGAAGCACATATTAGGCCATATGACGGTCGATATTTGTTTGTGGTAGAGGAAGACCGCCCCATTTCACTGGGTAGAACCAGTACTGATGAACATGAAAGCAAAAAGCTCATAGATTTCCACTCCTATAAACTTGACTCCTCCCATGCACTTAACGGTTGGTGCCTAATCATGTTAAAATGATAATTTGGTACATTATAATTATTGATTCAGTACAAATTTCTATAAAGAAAATAAGATGTAGATAAGCACCAAAGCAGTTTGGATAAATAAGTAACACCATGCGCTGAAAGCAGGATAAAGATTCTAGTATAAAGTGTTTCTGTTTAAAGTAAACTGATATATATTTGGATAATTGTGTGCATTATATTGGACAAATATGTTTACAGTTGCCAATTCAAAATAGTTAAATATTTAGTTATTTAGCCTTTTATCTTTTAAGGGTCTTGTCTCCAGAGCTAAAAGGAGAAACAAACATGCGCAATATCCCCAAAAAAACACATTTTAAGCTGTATTCATGAGGTATTCATATGGTATTATGAGGCAATGATCGATCTGATTATACATATTGACATTTCTTTAGCAAGGAAATATATATTGCAGTTGTTCAAAACCCGCATATAATAGCCCCGAGGTAACCCCAATATCTTCGCATGTGTAATAAATATATAACATGTTTATAGATACAAACAAATAAGTTGGACAGTAATCTTGTTTAAAGGGACACACGGCAATCTTGAGTTTTATATCAGCATTAAAACTAGCACCCTGTTTTTGAGCCACGATTAGTGACCCGTTTATTATATATTAACAAAGGTAATTTACATTGTGCTGCATACAATAATACTAATTATATTACACGTTAAGTTTCACAAAAGACATGTATGCACCATGATATATATGCAGTACGATTTAAACAGATAAAGGGGGACAACGAATACATTGAATGTATATATGAGTTTCTGCTTTTCCCCGCTGTGGTTCAGTTTTGTTAGTTATTTAAAAAAGATACAAATATAGAAATTAAAGATGGCTTATTTTTACTGGTCCTTTGGGACCAACGAGCCCAACATAGGTGGCTTTGAAGTAGATAACCGCTTAAGCCGGTGCTAGGGGGCGTGAGGAGTGTTGCTTCTTTCATTACTTCTCTTGAACAGACTCAATAAAACCGAGTCTGCTACTTTATTCTCTTAATTGTGTTTGTTGCTCCCAAAGGATCGCCTTTATCAGTATTTATTATATTGCCATCTGATTTGATTGTAAACAGAGTTTTTCACAAATAAATAGATTTAGTCATGATTAAGATATTTTCTTTCATGTTTTAAACTACTCCTTCTTTTCCAGATTAACCATTTCGTTTCGAATAGTATTGTATATATGTTGTTTTTTTCTAAAAAGTAGTAGATAACAAACACGGCAATGTTTTCCTTTTCTGAAACTGTTATTTTTATTACTCTTACTTCATATAATTGGCATACTAATTTCTCATATTGATTGAATGTATTAACATTCCAAAAATAAATGCTGTTACGTCTCTCTTTTTTGTTTGCACATAATACATAGACCAATTTTAAAATCTCAGTAAGTTTAAATTATTTTCAGTATAAATAGCATGATGCAGGAATTTCCATTGAAATTGTTTCGCTTTTTCGGAAGCATAAGATTTTTAAATAGATTTCCATATATAATACCATGGGAGGGTCCTAGTAATGTGTCTTTCCCATTTAACCTCTGATTGTAATTTTTCTGTCGTTTTGCAATAAGTATGAGTTATGTCTTTTAGTTTTAAATCAGTATGAGAAACATATTGCATGTTTGATTTATAAAACGTTGAATTGTTTAGCGAGATGAAATGTTCCAGTTCTTTAGAGCTGTTCGAGTAATCTTTAAGTGACGCTATTATTGTTTGCGGAATACTGCATCCGTTACTTTTGTAAATTATATTTTAAAATAGTTCATTTTCCGTTAAAAAATCTTTCTGGTTTCCAAAAAGCAGCGCGTTCTCATGTATCATAAGAAAATATTGTTTTCCGAAAGTCTGCCCAGTCTCCGATTACTGTGGAGTAGAATTTATTTAAACATTTAGTTGAGTGGAAACCTTTTTAACGAGGAGCATTTACATAGAAAATAATCTTGTGAGAAACGCCGATCTTCTGATTAAACGCATATTTTCCCTATAGCGTTCCAGATTTGCGGCACGGAATGTATAATTCTGTACTGTGTTTTGACATTTAGTTTTATTTTAATATTAATTAAATTGGAATTCTTAATTCGCCTTGTTGGCGATTACGAATAATTGTTGTATTATTTACTAGTGGTCGTTTATTGTCCCAAATAAATTCGCTTATAATGTCTTTTAACATTTCTGTATATTTTATATTTCATAAATGTGTTTTGAATTGACATAGCTTTTCAGAATAAGTATTTTCCTTGATATGTAAAATTTCTCATTTTCCGGATGCTTAAACAAGTTTTGACTTTATTTATGTTTGCCATCCATATATCATTGTCATCAATATTATACATACCCCCAAAGTTTTGAAATAATGTTTCGTCCAATTAATTGCGTTGAAGTTAGGTTTCTTATTTTTTAGCTGACCAATGAAAAGCCCAGTGGTTATTTCCTGGTTTAATTTTGCACCCGATGCTTGCTCGTAATTGTGGACATTTCTGAATATATGGGAAAGTGAGATTTCGTTCTTACAGAAAAATTGAGTATCCTCGACAAATTGACTTGTTCGTGATTCGAACACTTGTTCCTGTTGTGATTGGAGTATAATTCCTTCATTTCTTATACATTGGTTCCGCTTGAATGGTGTAGATCAAAGGCGCCACGGGTCAGCCCTGTTTGATAGACCTCGTGTTATGAAAATAATTAAATATAAACCCGTTTGTTTTAATTGCAGTTTTTGAATCCAACAGCATCATTTGTATCCAGTTTCTGAAATGTTGACCGCAATTAAATTGTTCTAAGCATTTATCGATCCAGGACCATTCGAATCGATCAAATGCTGTCGTTTGATTGAGAAATACTATTAAATAAATACTGAAAAGGTGATCCGTTGGAAGCAACAAACACAAACAAGAGAGAAAAGTAGCAGACTCTGTTTTATTGAGTCTGTTACCCTTCTTCATTATGATCATCAATGAAATTTATAACATCTTGTATATGACAGTTTGCTTCGCTTATGTTTCTGCCTTGGACGTTACCATTTTGATCTGAGTGAATTATTTTAGGTAAAACCGCTTTTAGTCGCTTCGTTAGACATTTATATATTATTTTGTAATTCACGTTTAACAGCGTTATAAGACACCAGTTTTTTGAGAAGTTCCGTGTCCCCATTTTTATATATGAATGATGAAATCCCTCTATATTAGGAGTTTGAAAGATGATGCTTTTTAAGAATTTCATGAGTCACTTGAAAAAATATCTGTTCTAATAATATTCCATAATGTGTGATACCTTTCTGCAGTAATGTCATCCACCCCAGGTGATTTCGAGAGGATACATGTTTTTATTACTTTGTCTAATTCATCTATGATAATAAGCGACTCTAAACTATTTTTTATCTTTCATCGATAACCCTTTATTATGTTAGATAAGAGAGCTTGTTTATATATTCCTCTATATCTCGCTTATTTTCAATAGAAGTATCCTTTTTTTAAAGATCTGATAGTGTTTTTTCCCCAATACTTCGACATTAACTTGCCGTCGTCTTTTTTCCCTTGAAAAGCCTACTGATATTACTTTTATCCGAAGTTCCACCAATCGCGTAGGGAGTTAAACTTATGTTTAAACTTTTGCCAAGAAAACCAAAATGTTTAAAGAGTTTTTATAGTTAGAATAGTTTATTTTCAAATTGCCCATGAAGATATACAAACAAATATACATATATGGCTGACAGTCAAACTCAATCTTCAAATAAAACAATAAATAAATGTAATATACATGTATAATGAACTTCTTCATTGTTAGGAGAAGGTTTTTGAACTAAGGTCAATACTATATTTGCATACCCGCATAACATACTAACTGTTGATACTTATACATGTATATTCTTACATGCCATACATGACTGCATAGGGTTCATAGCTTTTATTTGTATGAAGAAGTATTAACTAAGTAATTTAAAGTAGATGCTTAGCAACCAGGTATTCATATGCAGGTAAACTTACATATTAGTAGCAACGCTACAATACTTTTTAATACATGATACAATATATTGTTTCAATTATTGGCAAACATAGTTTCGTTCTTTTATTAAAGGCTTTATTTATGAAAATGGCGATGTTTCTTATTTCGTTTGTACAAATTGAATTAATTAAGAAAATCATTTCATGCATATTCGGTCTATTCCAATAGATTTTTTGATAACTTGTTTTCTCAGATCGGAACTAACATAAACTGAAACTCATCTTCTAAAATATTACAAACACTACATTTGCTCTCACTTATCGGTGTTCTGTTTGGTTTATTCTATCGTCTTGCTTCTATTTGTAATCTGTGAGATGAGACTCTTAATTTAGTCAAAGCAATTCTTAATTTTGATAATTTTATGTCACATACTCTGAGGTATGGCTGAAATCTAAAACTACATATATTATTATAAAATAAAGCTCTACTTGAATCAGTTAATCTTCTATTCCAATTGTGTACAATTTAATCTTTGTTTAAATGTGCATACAAACAATTGTACGTTACCAACACTGCATAAACCATGTATCATTAAACAACATTCGATATAACATTTCTCTTATTGAGGAAGCCCAATTCTTTATATTTGGTTTCACATTTATTGCATATACCATCAGATCATATATTTTCCTAACATATTTGTTTTCATTTCTATTTAATATTTTATCCAATACTTTATGATATTATAATGTCGCATACTAACCAGAGTTTTTCTACCTACTTTTAATTCTCCATATCCAAATTTGTTTTGTGTTGTCTTTTTTACCCCCAAAATTCGTTAACAAAATTGTAAATGAACCATTTCAATGTCATTCGCCTGAATGAAACTCCATACTTCTGACCCATAATTCAGAATAGGAGTAATTAATTTATCAAATAAATCTATTCTATGTTCAATTGGTAATTTCGTAAATTTATAAAGACATATATTCATTTTAAATATTGCCGTTAACGCTTGACCTGCAAGTGTTGATTGAGCATATGCGAATGATCCTCCAGTTGTAAAAGCATTACCCATTAACAATTTCTAGAACTGTATCATTGTAATAAAAATGAATATCTCGTGGCAGACAACCAACTTTTTTAAATATCATTATCTTTGATTTTAAAGAGTTAAAGACATCACACCAGAATCAGATCACGGACATTTTACAGCTAGAGACGATCACAAATTTGTTAATCCTCTACCATTTGTCTACTGTGAAAAATATTTATTGAGGCCCTGACATAATTTTATATAAGACTACAATGTGCAATGTTTCTTACAATTGCTAAATGTTCATTTTATTGTTTGGAATAGAAACATTAAAATACTGGCAGATTAAAAAGGAAAAAATCTGCAAATTCAATACTAAAAATATTGAAATTAAATCATATTGGTACTGTTACACATACAATTTAGAAATAATTAAATCGGATTTAAAATTGTTTGTCGGGGCCTCATAATATAACGGTACATACCAATCTCCAATTTTGCATGAAATTCTCGTACTTCTCACAATGCATGAAAAAAACAATCATAATTATGCCCTCACTATTTCTATAGGATGGATTAGGCTGGTGGGATGTCTTTAAAGACACATTTCCCAGCTGATTGTAGTCGTTGAAAAGTCATGGATAGCATGCTTTTTAACTGCTTACTTCTCGCTGACTGATTACCACAGAGACATTATATTGAGGCCCCATCACAGTTTTTTTCTTTTCATTTACTATTACCTTAGTTTTTGATATAAGATATATTGTAACTAAAAAAAACACTAGATTGTTTATTATGGGGGAGCATATAGTCGCCGCTTTTTCCGTCTGTCCGTATGTGCGTCCGTGCGTCCGTGCGCTTTTTGTCCGGAGCATAACTCAAAAAGTATGCTTGATTAAAGTTCATGTGAATGATAAGGATAATGAGATGGAGTGCAGTTCATAGGAACCATATCTCTAGCTTCACTACTTTTTTAATTATCTCCCCTTTTTGAAAAATCTTACCCGGAGCATAATAAGAGTTCCGTACGGATTCATTTTGAATAAGGAAGCACTCACACTAAACATTACTTTTTTCTGTGTAACTTTCGAGATGCATCCATCGGTTCTACCGATTTTCTTGTTGTTATTATTAATATCAGAAAACAAACAACAACACACGAAATAGAAGTGGTATTTTTACTGCAATATTAGTTCCACCTATGGCCTATATGAGGTTGTCCATACGGATTTGGTAACCACTGTCTACACTGTTCAACAACACACGTTGGCATGATTTCTCTGCGATGCCAGGTGTTGTCTCCATTTCTAGCAGTACTTTTGCTCACAATATATCTTGGGTCGTTCCATGCCCCACAGTAGGACCATAAGACGATGTTACATGCAAAATATCACAGCTCAAAATCTTGTATTTTTGCTGACGATTTTTTAAGATTTGTTAAATGAAACGGATAAGCCCCATTGCGGGGGGCATTTATGACCTCAGATGCACCATTCGAGCAAACATATAATGATGCTTCACATAAATTTGGGGTTGTCCGTGGTCGAGTGGTCTCAAGACTTGAAATCACATGTCCCTCACCGCTGTGGGTTCGATTCCCCATGGGGCCAGGACTGTTGAGTATGAGTATCGAGCTATCCAGCATGCTTGCGGAACGTCGGTGGTTCTACTAAGGTGCGCGCCCGTGCACGAAAAAATGCCCGGGTTTGCACCTGGGGTCTTCCTCCACCAATAAAAAAGCTGGAATGTCGCCAAATCACCTTAGCTGTTGGTGCAACTATAAAATCCAGTTTATTGAATTCATATAAGATTTGATTGAATTCCGACAAACGGTTTCTGAGAAAAAGTCGTCAGAAGCAAAAGATAACGACGACGACGAACGACAGACAGACAACGGACGGACGACGGACGAAGAGTGATTCCAAAACATCACATTGAGCCTTCGGCTCAGGTGATCAAAAACACTGACAGATGACAACGATTTTTGAATTTTGAAGTCCCGATGTGTTTCTTGCATTTGAGATTTACTAAAACATGGCAGAGAAGTAATTGATAATAGAGTATATTGTGCTAAAAATACAAAAACTATTAATTGTTAACACGGGTCTTTTAAAAAAATCCATCTATACATAGTTGTTTTAACATATATACAAGTGCACATAAAATGCTAAACGGTTATAATTTTTACTACATTAGTATACACTCTTTATGGGACGGGCCTCATCCTTTGACAAAAAACTAATAATCTCAATTTTCTTGTGCAAATGTATTTCTAACAGCGATTTACAGTTACCTATAGAAATTCTCTCTCCCCCCCCCCCCCCCCCCCCCCCCCCAAATCCCAAATACAATAGGCTCGAAATGTGTCTTTAACAACAAGTTTCCAACTTGTATAGTAGTATGCCATGCTATTTAAACTATTTTGTAGATCTTCCTTACTATTTGCAAAGATAACTATATCATCATATTAGAAACAGTTTAAACATATTAACGTCAATTCCTTTAATACCATTATTTATGAATGTTTCTTCAATATGTAACCGGGGGCCCCGGGTTCAATCCTCCGTGGTGCCACTGAGTTCCGTCGTTGTGTTCTTGGGCAAGACACTTTCCCTTAGCCCCGTCTGTCGGATGGGGTCGTAAACCGGGCGGTCCCGTGTATCGGTCTATCCCCCGAGCACGTTAAAGAACCAAAGGAATCTATTCGATAATAAGAGTATGGCAGGTTCCCGGATTCCTATGTATCCTTCCCCTCTCTCTGGGTCTAAGTAGTTAATGATCTGAACTGTACAAAACTACTCTAAGGACTTATTCTGTTTATTGGTTAAAACTTATGTTAGCATACATACTATTAGACACCTTCTTTTATACACATTTTTCAGACTTCATGCATATGTTATAGAGCATAGAGTCAACGACTCAGATAAGGTATTGGAACCTCCATTCCGTCTTCCGTCAGCCGTCAACATAATATTATACTTCTCAGAAACCTTAACATGGATGATCCTGAGAAACAAACGGCTGTTGTTTAAATTAAGTCATCGTGACGTCAAATGTAGCCGCTTGTACTAAAAATAGCACAAAGAAATATGTTCTTAATCACTGCCGCTGGTTTCCTGTGTAGAAGTAGTACTTATACATGTATATAGCAATTTTTTTTTAATTATCTTATCTATTGCCACGGATAGAATCGAACACATGACCTCTCGATCTAGAGTACTAAGCTGTACTACTGGACCACGCTTTCGGCTTCACAATGCTTGCTCTTTTATTATTTAATGTCGAATATCTTCATTGGTTGTGGAGATAGTAATGCTGGTGCGCAGAAGGTGTAATGCATTATATACCCAAGTTGAGAATACATTCTGGCGCGATTGCAACGGAAAGAAGTTCACTTACTTAAAGGGAATATAGAGACACAGCCAAACAATCTTTATTATTGAGAGTTCTAAAAAAATGGAAAATGGTATAAGAATGATCAAAATCGGATGATAAACAAAAAAGATATGATCGTTTGAAGGTTCTGTTGAAACGGATATGGAAGCCGCCATTTGTAGAGCTATGACATCACAGTTCTAAATGACCATATATGGAATATTGATAAATATGACAATTATACTAATTTATAGGGAAAACAATTAAAGTAACTATATGAAGAATATGTCTAACTAACGGCAATACTGCTTTATATGACCAGTTAATGTGTTTGCATTGATTTGCAGTGATTTGCTTTGCTTTAAATGATATTTATCAATATTCCATATATGGTCAAATGGAACTATGATGTCATAGTTTTCAAAATGGCGGCTCTCATATCCATTTTAGAACAACCTTCAAATGGTCATATCTTTTTTGTTTATCATCCGATTTTGATAATTCTTTCACCATTTTGCAAGTTGTTCAGATCTCTCAATAAAAGAGATGTTTGGCTGTGTTGCTGCATTTCCTTTAAGTCATGTCCTTCCAGGCTTACAAATATAAACCAGTCACGTAAGCGACATCAACACAGACAATGATATCACCACGGTCAGGGGTGTAGCTATGTTAATTGAATGTGCAGACCCTGAAAGTGAAAGTATGCTATGCAGATCCGGGGACATGCATTCTCGGCAATTTTGTAATTATCTATATTTAACTGTGTGCATTCTTGAGTACCTTCTGTTGCAAACTGTGTGTAAATTACTGTTATGTCCCTGACATCCCCCACCTTCCACTCCTCCCTTTAAACTTTACCTTTGTGGAAATTAAAGTACACACAACATCAAAGACAATGCGGCAAGTTAGTGATACAAGATATAATCTCGTTTAGTGACACTTGTTTACTTTTTTGTGGGTATTTTAAAGTCATCTATATCGAGGGCCCCATTTTAAAAAAAAAACTTACGACAATTGTGATCGTTAGTATATTTCGTAAGTGCTTTTCTTAGAATAACACTTTACAAACAAACCCGATATCAATTCATTTTCTTGTACATGTGATACACTACGTGCACAGATAATTGTCTGCGTTGAATACATAGGCGCACAAAAAGGTCTTTTTAAAATTCAGAATAATATTTTAATGGAGCATTCAGTATAATTTATTTATTGATTTAGGTGTCTCTATTGAATTTAAAACCAGATAAACTAGGTCCCCGTTTTGTGAAACAACCTACGACAATTTTGATCGTAAATAGATATCTTAAATAACACAATTCAAATAAACAAGATTTCATTTCATTTTCTTAAGCATGTGATATTTCTGCACTATGTGCACACGTATTTGTCGACATTCTTTGCTAAGGTGGAAAAAGTTAACGATTTTAAAATTTGAGACTTAATAAAACAGGGCCCAGATTTTTCTCCTGTTATGAATGGCAATGTCTACATTTTGAAAGGTTTGTCGGCAAATCTTTTGCAATTTTAAATGTGGGGTCTCAATGGAGGTGACCTGATCCTGTTATTAAGTTGTTTGAATATATTTGGTTGGCATATATACATACACGTGTTACACTTGTGTTACATAACTGAAATGAAATTTAGATATTTAATGTTGTATACGGATATTCTCCACCCCACCCCTCTCATATGTTATATCAATCGCTTCAAAATGTTAACTTTTTTCAATTTAATATGCAGGCCCGGGCGTAGCGGTCACCTCCGCACAGATTTGACCATATCGCATGCAAATTTAAGACATTACAACATGAACCGCATTTGGTCAATATTTTACAGGGTTCCTTTGTTTATCTGTGAGGGGTCATAGTATTACAGGTTTTTATGAAAAAGTCATTTTTCCACAGCACAAATTATGGCCGGAGTCACTATTTTATGAAGTGGAATGATCGGGGTGGTAGTTGTCACTATTCTATAGGAGTCGACTTACTTCATTACACCGGGGAAATTGAAAACAACGACACAACTGCTCATTTAGTTGTCTGACTCGCTGACGTATTTCGACAGTCTCTATACAAATGCTAGTGTTGATCTGAGTTCAACTGTCATTGATACAATTAACTGTAGTTAAAGGGGTTGATGCACTATTTTCAAACACCATTTATTTAAAAGGGCTCAGAAAAACTTTAAAAGGCTGAAATAATTATCAAAGATATGGCCTATTGAAAATTGGCAAAGAAACACAAATGGAGTAGGCCATCTTGGAACGATGACGTCATCCTTTGTTTTTACCATATATAGCATATTGACAAAACATTTTTTAAAGCAAAGAATATCACTTAAATTGATTAAAAATAAATATTCAAAATCAATAAAAAGAATACAAATGTAAAATGTATACAGTGTATTTTTATTTTTCATTTGCAGTGGTTTACTTTGCTTTTAAAAGATATTTTGTTAATATGCTATATAAACAGTGTATTGGTATTTAAATGTGCCACCAAGCCATGTATTGGTCAGTGTCAGTTTCTATTGTCAAACTGACCAATGGATGGATATCTGGTTGGCAATTTGCATATGAATGGTGACGACACTGGTCAACGGGCCTATATTTTAAACAGGTGCGATGACGTCATCGTTCCAAGATGGCCTGCTCCATTTATGTGTTTGCAAATTTTAACTAACAGTTATTTACAAAATAAAACTACACATTATAACACATGTGTTTTTGGACAGGATATCTTTCCTCAACATTAGTAATACATAGTCGAATTATTGACAATATTCATTCTAATGACACGTAGCTTAAACAGTGTTGAGATAATAAACATCCTATGCTCATGATATGTCGTTAAACTTTATTTTATATTTGAGTAGAAATGTTACATTGTTTGAAAAAAGTTGACGACGAGCAGCTAGAGCAATGTATTCTGAGGCAGTGGTCTAGCTGATTGTCAAACGTGACGTGCCTGCAGTAGTGAAACATATATCGGAGTTGTTTAAAACCCGCACAGAGCCCCGAGGTAAACCCAATATCGTAACATGCGTAATTGGTAATTATATAAACTGTTTATAGAAACAACCAACCACATTCGATAGGACAGTAAACTTGTTTAATGTGAACTATGGAGAATAAAACCTATACTATTTGGATTGTTTCTGAAATAATAGAACAGTGTTAGTTTAGATTCATCATTGTCGATTAGGTTCATCATTATCGATTAGGTCAATATTATTAATCAGGTATGTTAATTTCATGTATGTTTATTGTGGTTTATACCGTTTGCTTAAAGCCCCAGTCCATACCGGATGACTAAAATATAACCATATATTATTGGAAAGAGAATGACTCAAGCATGCACGAATTTGACATATTACTTGAAAAAAATGTCTTAATAACGAGAAACTGGAAAAAGTAAAAAAGAAGCTGTTTCTATTAATAGCGGAAATGCTCATAATTATTCATGAGATGACGTCATTTCAACGGCCTCATTTCCACGAAAGTCGGTGCCCGGATCAGTAATAAACAAACATGGCGATACTAAAATGGTTCGGGAAGGCAAATCACCGGCAAATCCTAGGTAACATTAATCGTAGCGTTTACACGCGTTTGGTTGAGTCAGAAAATAGCGATGTCTGTTTAAATCGACTAACTGTTGCACTCTGAAATCGGTAGTGTCATCCATATTCCCACTATCGCCCACAATTGCGATGAAAATCACACAGGGGCACCTGAAGGGCAAATGAACACATACGAGTAAATCTTACTCCAAGTTAGATCTTGTGGCGTATTAAACTACAAATAAAGTTGTGTGGAGTGGCAGATGAAGTGTTTTTTTTTATTCAATATAATTTTCGATTTATAACGTGTTTGGTTTGCTTGTCACTGACAATGTCAGACATTTTTGTACTTTTGACAACATTTGTCGGCCAATTTGTATTCACTGTGCCTGTAGCCATACAATTTCGAGATACAAGCAAATTGTTGGTCGGCCACATGGGCGGATTCAGGGGGACGACCGCGACCCTAATATGGATAAAGTTTTTTTTACGTTTTTGGTTGTCAATTGCTTTTCAAATGTAAAGAGGTTAATCACACAGAATTCATGTTCATTACAGGTCTTCATCATCCTCCCTGTATTGTTTCAAGTATAATTTAACTGGTGGCAAAAGACAGTGATCATGGGTCCATCAAGAAATGGGATGTTAAGGAGTGCGTAATTTAGTGGTAGATTGTCAGACTTAAAATCAAAAGGTTGTGGGTTTGATCCTCCTCATACCCAGAAAACCTGTACATAATCGAAAGAGGGTGTTGCAGTATCAGTAGATATATAGTAACAGAAACTAACCTGCCAAATAACGGAAAAATTATGGACTATTATTAAGAAAATGTTCAAAACTCTGTTCAGGTCGTATAATTTTAAATGTATATGTGCCGATTAAAAGTATAGGTTTATTTACGTTTTTTTTAAATACCTGTGATTGAATAATTGCTGCATATGCATAAAATGAATAATCAGTTGGTAACTTAATTCGACACACCAGTTTCGCAGTTTTCCCTGCGATTTTCCCTGACTGGTTAAAGCCGTTTATTTTGTGTCTATCATGTCTATAGAGTTTAGGTTTAGATTCTCGAACTATGCAAGTTATATATATACCTCGTTGTCAGTAGGCTTAGAAACGGTGTACATCTGTTCTTAAATTTGGCTGTTGATTGCGGGATAGATACTTTAACAGAATTTGTAGGTGAGAAGGTTCATTAGCTCTGCGTAATTTTTTTATCTCGGTGTACATTGACGGTGGGCCTGCAATGTTAATTCCTGTTGACGCCATATATAACCTTTTAGTCTTCGTGCGCCGCCAAACTGAATTTAGCAATTTGCATGATGCCCTTTTTTTAGTCCTATGATGGAGGACATATTGGAAGATACAAAGCAGTGTGATTAGAACCAAGGCATTAAGGGAGAGAAAAAAAAGGTTCGTTTCTGGTCTTCGAACCGTCTCTATTTTTTAGGTTCTGATCCTAAACTTTTTTGGGGGTCCCAATTTTTTTTTTATTTATAAATAAAAAGATTGTTTAATTGTTTTAAGGTGTGTCAGATTTATAGTGGACCATCCATATTATGTTCAAGAAACATGCTTTTAATGTTCTTGATGTGTATTTAGTATAGTGAGGAATAATTAAAAAAAAAAATCCTACTTACCCTAATTTTTTTGGGAATAAGACCAGAAACAGACAGGGTTTTTTTTGCCTATGAAAAAAAATCTCCATATTCAAAATTTGTAGTGGTAAAATTTAATTTCAGCTTAGTTATTTCACGAAATGCCTGGGGACATCCGGAGCAAGTTCGACAGTAATATTATATATATTACACACTAATACTCGACTGGAAATGTTGAACATAAACAAACTGTGTTTTTCAGATCATACAAATTCTACTAATAACTATAGTATATCTATTTATCAAATGACACAGATTTTATGTAGTTTAATAAAATAATTTAATATTTTTTATTTTGGCCATCACGTTGTAATTATTTATATTTAAAATTGTTTTATATATAACCGGTGAACTATCACATTTTCAGAGTTCAATTGAAAACAATATTTCATTAGCCGAAAAGGAATTTCACGAGCCCATAAGGCGAGCGAATGTATTGTTTTTTATAACTGAACGAGTGAGGCCAAAAAAAAAAATAGATGTGTTTCTGAATGCCCGATAAACACTTTTTTTAAGGGGCCGACCCAAAAACGTTTAAAGGGTTACACAGCAATCTTGATTTTTGAAAAAAAACTCACGGTGTTAGTTTTTCAAACACAACTTGCATAAAATTGGTTCAGTCATTAATTATAAGAATAGTTTAAAGCAATTTGTTTTTGCATAGTATTAAATGTTAATTATATTGCATCAATAATATATTTAAACCTGTGGTAGAATAAGATGAAAGCAAGGAAACTCACAATTTTATTTAATTATATATGCAAACAGGTTTTAAATTAAAATGATAAGGCCAAACAAAAAAATACCTCTGTTTCCGGTGGCCTGACCGACCCCATTTTTAAGGGGCCGACCCTAAAACTTTTTATGAAAAAAATAATAATTTCAGTGTTTGATTATTGATTCAAAATTGCCATGTGTCACTTTAATCCAAATTGAATTTTTTTTCTCTGATTTGTTCTGGACAATGAATTATAACGTGGCTTACAGCATGGGATTGGGAGTAAAACATAACACCATTCTATGTCTTCGGTAATTCACTGGGCACAGGTGGTATAGGTATACAAATTAATAACAAATTACACAGCAAAAGTGTAATATATTTAAATACTGAAAAGGTAATCCCTTGGAAACAACAAAAACAAACAAGAGAGAAAAGTAGCAGACTCGGTTTTATTGAGTCTGTTCATGAGAGGTAATTATAAGATTCAACACTGTCACCTCTCATGCCTCCTAGCACCGGCTTAAAGATGAATTTGTGTAGTATTATAAATTAACAAATTTAACTCATCATTTGAACATTTCTTGATAGTCTCGGAGAGAAACATATATATTTAACAAGAAATATCAATGTAAGTGATAAATGCCCCCGAAGTGTCCTTTGACCTCTAAGTATGACCTTGACCCCGAAAATATTAAAACGCTACTAATTAAGTAGTATTATGTGCATGATGTAGATACTACTACTTTTATCACTGTGTGACTGCACGGGGAAGTGAGATAAATCTGAATTGTATAGCTGCACAGCTATTGCCAGATAATTGATAAATACATTTACCGTCTCCATAATTGAAAACAATGTTTATGGCCACAATAGCTCGGTCAATTTCGATAACCAACGCTCTTGCTCAAGAAACACCAGAGTTAATGGCCCTTTGATTTTTGAAAATTAAAGATTTTTGCAGTTTCAGCTCAGTATATAACTTTAACATTGATAATTTGATCTTGATGAAACTTATCTTTATCAAGTTCGATGACCAGCCACATTGCACCCATAATGCAAGAGTTATGGTCCTTTCATTTTTGATTTAAGCGGATTCTGTTCTATAACTTTAACATTTATAATCAGATCTTGATTGATGAAACTTGAGGATATGGGCATAATGTCTGTCAAGCTCGATAAGCAGCCACATTGCACCTATAATGCGGAGTTGTGACCCTTTGATTTTTTGAAAAATTACGATTTTTCATGGTTTCCGCTGAATAACTTACATTTATATTCAGATCTTGATGAAACTTGTTGCATAGTCAAGGTAAATTTGTACATGCCGATGATGGTCATATAAATGCTGTATGTAAAACGTTTGTATATTGTGTCAATTTGGCACTCTTGCTTTTTTTGTGAAGTACTACTGAAGTACTAATAACCTGGTATGGTATTGACATTATATTAAAAGAAATGTTTCTTTTAATTGTATGTGCATGAAACGTTGCTTGTGTGGAGTTTGTACATATATGTTGCATGTGTATTATTATAAATAATGATTACTCTGAAATTAATGTTGAAAAAAAAAAAGTTATGTCATCGAATTTAACGGAGCAAGTATTTCCCGCTTTTTAATATGTATAATTTCACCAGTAAAATGTAATGTGGTCATCGTGTATTAAACGAATTGAATTGAATTGGGGTTTTAAGGCGCATCAAAACATGAAAAGGTTATATGGCTGGCGCCTAACAGGCATGAACATGCCAGGCTCATCTTCCATGTACATCGAGATAAAATACGGAAAATGGGCCTAGAACCTTCTCACCCTGAACTGCAGAGTTGCTGCAAATTATATCGTAGAAACTCCATTTACGCTGGAGCCACATTATTGTTTTTCTGCCACTGCTCTTTTGATGCGAGCGAGATAGCACCTGAAACAATGCAGGGATCATGATGAAGACCTTTAATGAACATGAACAAAATATGATAAAATGTACATGAATTTGGGGGGATTCTACCCCTCTGCCTACCCCCTCCAAAGGGATCTGCAGTGGCCCTATTCTTTGCCCCGTGACCAAACGGGGGCCCCCGGAAACGAGTGAATCAGTGCACTAGGAAACCAATCATTTTGGCGGAAAAACTATGTGGCACCACCAAGTTCAGAAACCAGCTACTGCTTCCATCTTCAACTGATCATTGTTTTCAGAATACACTCTGCAGTATAGACTTGTTAGATAAAGATATATAATATATGTACGAGTCCTTTAGCTATGTGCACGAAATACCGTTAATATTATATGAAAAGGGCGATATTGGATTTTCAAATTTTAAATTAGTTTCAAAGGCTATTTGTGAAAGTGGCTGTAGTACAACCATTTTAATTCATGATTTATTTTGCAGGAATGCATTCGTCACTCTACAGCTGATTGGGCAATTTCGCTTGACTGAAAACAAAACCTGTAATACGTCAGAGCAAAAGAAGAAAATATAAATAGGCTTTGCAGCAGGCATTGTAAGCTACTCTGGAGAATTTTTTGTCAAGAAGAAGAATATAGATGCCAGTTTGTCTGAAACAGACAGCAACTAGAACTACCACTGAAGGTGATAAATACACCTTCAAATGTGTACCCCCACGACAATATGTGCATCAACACTTCATACTGATGCTTCTGAGAAAGTTTGGTTAAACTCCATCATGGAGAAATAGCACAAACAACATCTTTCTGGGTAAATATTCAAGGGGCCAGAACTGCAATCATAAAAACGAAACACCATGACGATATGCACATCTGCACTTAATACTGATGCTTCTCACAAAGGACTATATCTGTAAAAAATCATGGAACCTGAAGGAGATGACGATTATGTGCATCTCCACTTCATACTGAAGCTTCTCACAAAGTTTGGTAAAAACCCATGAAGGGGTTATGGAGAATAGCGCAAACAAGATTTTTGAGTGAAAATATTCAAAGGGTCATAACTCTGTTAAAAACAATGAACCGGAACGAAACGATGATAAGCGAATCTCCACTTCATATTGAAGCTTATCACAAAGTTTTGATAAGATCTATCAAGGGGTGATGGAGAAATAGCAGGAACAATGTTTGTATGAAAATATTCAAAGGGACATAACTCCATCAAAATTCAACGAACTGGAACGAGACCACGATATGTACATCTCCACTTCATAATGACATTTCTCACAAAGCGTGCTGAAAATTCACCAAGGGTTTATGGAGAAAACGTACGGACAAGATTTTTATGTGAAAATATTTAAAGGGCCATTACTCTGTCAGAATCATTCAACTGGAACAAGAATAAGCTATGTGCATCTCCACTTCATAATAACGCTTCTCACAAAGTTTGCTGAAAATCTATGGTGATTATGAAGAAATAGCGCAGACAGAATTTTTGTCTAAAAATATTGGAAATGTTTGTCTAAAAATATTGGAAGGACCACAACACGGTGAACATTCATCGAACAAGAACAGTTTGATTATGTGCACATCTCCACTTCATACTCGCAAGTTTCGTGAAAATTCATCTAGTCGGTAATGGGGTATATAGAAATAGCGCGTATTTTAAACAGACTGACAGACCAACCGACAGACGTTATTTGCGGAGTTATAAAAAAGATCCCTTACTAGTTAGGTTCTACAGTTATGCTGGATCACCATCACAACCCTTCCAAGGAACATGTTCAACTGTTTGACCTGTATTACTGTATAAATGCAATGTATCCATGACTGACAGAATTAATAAATTACTCCAATGGTATTTAGGAAACATTTGTTCTGAAATCAGCTCAATGCATGCGTCTTCCAAATCGTCATCAAATTTACAAGTATGGGTACTTGGAGCGACTCCTCTTCTTTTTTTGTCAATCATGTATATATGCAGTCTGTTGTACTTTTGTAAAGAATTTTCGGAATTTACGAAGGGAAGGTCTAAGCTGTCCGCTCAAGAAATGGAGGAAACGGAAACAAAAGAAATGGTCGATCTTGGCAAGCACTTTGAGAAGGTTATTGATCTATTGCAAACCAACACCATTTACCCTTTGCTTACATAAAAACTGAAGTATTGTGACCATATATATTCTACTGTGTTTTGACAAAACTGAAATTATTTAACATATTAAACACTGCTTTTATATTGCACATATATATTAAATATAACTTAAAAGTTATTTATTTGAGCAATTGTTCTTTTCAGCTCCACTGTTCAAAGATCAGCAGAGCTTATGCCGTGGTGCGTTGTCCGTAAACTTTTTGTTGTAGCGACTACTCTTCTGAAAATACTGGTTGGATTTTCATGAAACTTTACAGAAATGTTGCCCATGCACTCTAGTTGATCCTAGCAAAAATTCATGTTGATGTGAAATCAAAGATGGCCACCAAAGCCAAAAATAGAATTTTTAAAAACAAATTTGTAGGAAGGGTGGCATATAGTAATAGCACTGTCTGTCCGTTCGTCTGTACACTCGTGTCCGCTTCATAACTCTGACAATAATGGACGGATTTTCAAATAACTTTGCACAACTGCTCATCACAACAAGACGACGTGTCGCGCACAAAAACCAGGTCCGTGGCTCCAAAGTCAAGGTCACTTAGAGGTCAAAGGTCAAAATCCGTTCGTCTGTACACTCGTGTCCGCTTCATAACTCTGACAATAATGGATGGATTTTCAAATAACTTCGCACAATTGCTCACCACAACAAGACGACGTGTCGCGCATAAAATTCAGGTCCGTGGCTCCAAGGTCAAGGTCACACTTAGAGATCAAAGGTCAAAATCCATTCGTCTATACAATCGTCTCCGCTTCATAACTCTGACAATAATGGATGGATTTTGAAATAACTTTGCACAACCACAAAACGCACAAAATCCAGGTCCGTGGCTCCAAGGTCAAGGTCACACTTAGAGATCAAAGTTCAAAATCCGTTCGTCTATACAATCGTCTCCGCTTCATAACTCTGACAATAATGGATGGATTTTCAAATAACTTTGCACAATTGCTCACCACAAGGGAACGTGTCGCGAATTTTTTTTTTTGATTTTTTTTTGATTTTTTTTAAAATTTGATTTGATTTGATTTTTATTGTTTGATTGATTTTTTTTTTTGATTTTTTTTTAAATATATCTGTTGGTTTCATATTGCTCCAAGGTCAAGGTCACACTTACTGGTCTGTCAATTACTGTGACATTTCTTGATTATTTTTTTTTGGTGTTAACGCCGTTTTAGCAGGAAGCATTGCTGTGCCTATTGCATTTTTTTGCGGTTCATTGAATTTTGATGGAGTTACGGCCCCTTGACATTTGTATGCCCCCGAAGGGTGGCAAATAGTAATCGCACTGTGTCCGTTCGTCTGTACACTCGTGTCAGCTTCATAACTCTGACAATAATGGATGGATTTTCCAATAACTTTGCACAACCACAAAACGCACAAAATCCAGGTCCGTGGCTCCAAGGTCAAGTTCACACTTAGGGATCAAAGTTCAAAATCCGTTCGTCTATACAATTGTCTCCGCTTCACAACTCGGACAATAATCAACGGATTTTCAAACAACTTTGCACAAGTGCTCACCACAACAAGACGTCGTGTCGCGGGAAACAAACAATTTTTTTATTTAAATTTTTATTTTTAATTTTTTTTTTTCATTATTTTTTTTATTTTATTTTTATTGTTTGTTTGATTTTTTTTCCAAATTATTTTTAAATATATCTGTTGGTTTCATATTGCTCCAAGGTCAAGGTCACACTTACAGGTCACTTCGGGGTCATTTGTCACTTACTGTGACATTTCTTGTTGAAAACTATAGTTATATCTTTATATATTTACATTAATTTTTAATTAATCCTTCATTCATCAGTTTTTGCGCACAGTAAGACATATTTATGTGTCGACGTGCCGTAAAACACCATTCATTCATTCATTCATTGAAAACTATAAGTGCTATTGACTTTTTCTAAAATGATCAGCATGACGATGTCAAAAATCATTTTGATTTGACATTAAACATGGCTGCCAGTGGCCATCTTTGTTTACACAGAGTTATATAGTAAAACGTTGTAGCGACTACTCCTCTAAAACTATTTGACAGACTTTCATGAATTTCACAGGAATATTGCTCTTGATGTCTAGTTGATCCTAGCAAAATTTCAGGTCAGCCGGAAATTCAAGATGACCGCCACGGCTAAAAATAGATTTTTAAAAAACAACTACTTCTTGAAAATGAAATGAACTGGGGTTTTAAGGCGCTTCAACACATGAAAGGTTATATGGCGCCTAACAGGAATGAACATGCCAGGCTCATCCTCCATGTACACCGAGATAAAATATGGAGCACGGGCCTAGACTTCTTCTTGAAAACTATAAGTGATATTGATATGGGACTTTTTCTAAAATGATCAGCATGACATGATGTTGGTCCTTGTTGAAAATCATTTTGATTCGACATTAAATATGGCTGCCAGAGGCCATCTTTGTTTACATAGAGTTATGTAGTAAATACTTGTAGCTAATACTCCTCTGAAACTACATGACGGATTTTCATGAAATATCGCTGGAATATTGCTCTTGATATCTAGTTGATCCTAGCAAAATTTCAGATCGGTCATTCAAGGTGGCCGCCACAGCTAAAAATAGATTTTTAACAAGTTTTTAGCAACTACTTCTTGAAAACTCTTTTTGACAATTGTTTTGATTCAACATTTAACATGGTTGCCAGCGGCCATCTTTGTTTACATGGTTATATATAAAAACTTGTAACGATTACTTTGAAACTACTTGACAGATTTTCATGAAACACAGGAATGCTGATCTAGCTTTCAGAACCAGCCAGTAGAGATTCAAGGTCATTGACCCGTTGTTATTGTATACGTTGTTTTAAAAAATCGCTTTTACACCTTCGTTTTGCATTCAATCTTTGCTAAACTAAACCATAGTGTTAATATCGGCGAAGGCTCATAAATTTAAACAAAAGGGCCAAAATGGCCCTGAATCAATCACTGATGGTCTTTGTCAAGACGTAAAAACTGTCGAACATACTGATAATTTCATAACACATATAGATCATTCAGTCAATGGTGATAAATACTGATAAAGGTGATCCTTTGGGAGCAACAAACACAATTAAGAGAATAAAGCAGCAGACTCGGTTTTATTGAGTCTGTTCATGAGAAGTAATGAAAGAAGCAACACATCTCACGCCCCCTAGCACCGGCTTAAGCGGTATTCCACTTCAAAGCCACCCACATTGGGCTCGTTGGTCCCAAAGGACCAGTAAAAATAACACTACTGATTCGTAGCACGGGGAGACACCTTACAGCCGCCACACTGCACTAAACGAACGCAAGTGTGAATGTTAATAAATCCTGATAAAGGTGATCCTTTGGGAGCAACAAACACAATTAAGAGAATAAAGCAGCTATGAGCCATCATAAAAAATATATATATCCCCCGCCCGCCTTCAAACGTTCAGGGCCAGCAAGTGTATATATGGTTATATAGTGGGGATCCAAACCGTTTCTAAGTTATGACCTAGGAGCCCAATGGGTGGGGGTGGACTCCTGGGTCAAAGCTGGTTGGATGGCTGTATCCTTCTGTTCATGCCCATTAAGTGTATATATGGTGCTAGGGTTGGATCTGAACGGTTTTTAAGCTATGACCCAGGAGTGTGGATGGATCCTAGGGCCGATGCTGGTTGGATAGTTGTATCTGTCCGCTCATACCTAGTATGTGTATTATGTATATATGGCTTTAGGGTGTGGATCTCAACAGTTTCCAGTTATGACTCAAGGATTATGTTCCCAGTGATGGGAATAGACCCCGATTCTGGTTGGATAGGTGCATCTAGTCGTTCATACGCAGTTAGTGTATCACTGCAGTTTCAGAGAAGAAAATCTTTGAATGTTTTTCCTTATAGTTTATGGAAACAAGAGCGCCGCCTAATGATACATTATACGCCCGTGTCAGGTCAATATCATTGACATTGACCTTTGACCTACTGACCCCAAAAGCAATAGGGTTTCACCTCTCACCAAGGACAATGTACATAAGTGTAGGTTTTAGTTTTAAAGTTATCGTGCAGAAAGCGTATTTTCATTTATGTTAAGGTCACACTGTGACCTTGACCATTGACCTACCGTCTCCAAAAACAATAGTATTCCTTCTCTCAACAAGGACAATGTACTTATGAAGTTGTATCCGTGTAGGTGTTACAGTTTTGAAGCTATTGTGAGGAAAGAGTAGTTCCATATAAGTGACCATGACCTTTGACCTACCTGCCCCCAAAACAATCTAGTTCTTCCTATCATATAGTGCAATGTACCTTTGAGGTTTTATGAGGTAGGTGTTATGGGTTTGAAGTTATTGTGCTGAAAGCATATTTTCATATAAGGTCACTGACCTTTGACCTACTGGCCCCAAATGTAATAGGGTTCCTTCACTCACCTAGGGCAATGTACCTAGATGAAGATTTATGAGAGTACGTGTAATGTGGTTTTGAAGTTATTGTGCAAAATGCATATTTCCATATAAGGCAACTTTGACCAACTGGCCCCAAAAACAATAGAGTTCCTCCTCTCACCTGGCGCAATGTACCTATGAAGTTTTATGAGTGTAGGTGTTATGGTTTTGAAGTTATAGTGCGGAATGCATATTTCCATATAAGACGACTGTGACTTTGACCTACATGTATTGGCCCCCAAAACAATAGGGTTCTTCCTCTCACCTTGGGCAATGTTTCATGAATGTGGGTTTCATTATGCATAATAGTTTATTACATCCCGTTTTTCAAACAGGCGTAAACAAATTTGACCCCTGAAGTGGGACCAAATTTGACCCCATGGTCTTGATTTGAACAAACTTGATAGAGGACCATAAGCTTATAGCAAAGGCAAAATATTACACCTCTGGCTCTTGCAGTTTCAGAGAAGCAGATTAAGTTTTTCCCTATATAAGTCATGTAAAACGTGGCGTCACCATTTGGACAAACTTGGTAGAGGACCATAAGCTGATGCTACATGTAATATATGAGAGTGCGTTGCGGTTTCAGAGATGAAGTCTTTTCCTATACAAGTCTATGAAAAACATGCAAAATGGCCTTCCCCGGGGGTCCAAAGTTTGTATATATGGAGATTTTAAACGATGACGACGGACGAAGAGTGATACCAATAGCACACTTTGGCTCAGGTGAGCTTAAAATTAAGATTGATGTATATGTCCATTAAAATGTAAAAACAGCATAATAATAAAATGCTGTATTTATAAATAGAACATTTATAAATGAATACATGTAGAACACCTTAAGCAGTAGCAGGAGGCCCAATATGGCATGCTGGCGCTCTACTGGCTACTATGGCTCTTATTTGGCTGAATCAGTGATTATTGTCCTTGTTCACACTTACATTGATATAAAGTGTGAAAACAAGTAAGTTTGGTAAAAAAATCAGATCAACAAAAGGGCCTATATCCCTCTACTGACTCGACAAATTTGGTGAAATTAAAGGGAAATGAAAAGGGAATGTAGCGACACAGCCCAGGTTTTTTTTTTACAAATAGGGAAAGGCGCCCAGGCCCTTCAAGGGGGGAAAAACCGCGCGATAGGGGGAAAATTGTCTTGCGGTAATTTTGTCAGTTGTGTGACATCGCTGATAAAAGTTCACAAAATATAACGGAAACCACAACAGTTACTTCCCTTGTTATTAGTCATTGTCGTAAAGTTTTCTACGATAAACAATTGCGAAGCGTCGAAGGCGATTTATTGTTTTTTTGTCCATGATTTT
>JAWPHD010017461.1:0-44500 GCA_037043455.1 Cyrtodaria siliqua | reverse complement strand
GGTGTGTTGTCAGACAGTTGTGCTGCCAGATGGTTGTGTTGTCAGACGGATGTGTTATCAGACAATAATGTTGTCAGACTGTTGTATTGTCAGACTGGTGTGTTGTCATACTTGTGTGCAGTCAGACTTGTATGTTGTCAGACATTTGTGTTGTCATACTGGTATGTTGTCATATTGTTGTGTTGTCATACTGGTGTGTTGTCATACTGGTATGTTGTCATACACTTGCGCTGTCAGATGGTTGTGTTGTCAGACTGTTGTGTTTTCAGACAATAATGTTGTCAGACTTTTGTATTGTCAGACAGTTGTGTTGTCAGACAGTTACGATATCAGACTGGTGTGTTGTCAGACCAGTGTGTTGTCATATTAGTGTGTTGTTAGACTGGTGTGTTGTCATACTGTTGTGTTGTCATACTGGTATGTTGTCATACTGGTGTATTGTCAGATAGATGTGCTGTCAGATGGTTGTGTTGTCAGACTGTTGTGTTTTCAGACTGTTGTGTTGTCAGACAGTTGTGTTGTAAAACTGGTGTTTTGTCAGACTGTGAGACTGGTGTGTTGTCAGACCAGTGTTTTGTCACATTAGTGTGTTGTTAGACTGGTGTGTTTTTAGACAGTTGTGTTGTCAGACTGGTGTGTTGTCATACAGTTGTGTTGTCATACTGTTGTGTTGTCAGAATGTTGTTTTCTCAGACTGTTGTGTTGTCATACTGTGGTGTTGCCATTCTGTTGTGCTGTCAGATAGTTGTATTGTCAGACTTGTGCTGTCAGATCTCTTGTGTTGTCAAACTGTTGTGTTTTCAGACGGTTGTTTATGTCAGACTGTTGTTTTGTCAGACTGTTGTGTTGTCATACTGTTGTGTTGTCAGATAGTTGTGTTGTCAGACTGTTGTGTTGTCAGACTGTGTATTGTCAGGCAGTTGTGTTATCAGAATGTTGTGCTGTCAGACAGTTGTGTTGTCAAACAGCCGTGTTGTCAGACTGTTGTGTTGTCAGACTGTTGTGTTGTCAGATTGCTGTGTTGTCAGATAGTTGTGGTGTGAGACTGTTGTGTTGTCATTCTTCTGTGTTGTCATTATGTTGTATTATCCGACTATTGTGTTGTCAGACTGGTTATATCAGACTGGTGTGTTGTTTGACGTGTTGTGAGACTGTTATGCCAGACTTGGGGTCATTGTCGTACCGGGAACTACAGAAAGGCACCCGGGGTACATTTATATATACAGAAACGTACCCGAAAATCATCGAAATCCAGAAAGGCCTCCAAATATCTATAAAAGTACCCGAGACAAAATACAATGTCGTAAAACGCGGCCGTAATGCGTTCTGTTATTTCACGGAAAGGAAACTTTCATTGTTTACAAAGTTTAATTCATAATTTTCCATTGCAGACATGTTGAGATTTTATTTTATTTTCGGTAGGTGATATAATTTGTGTACTCGGTTTTTATCCTTAGGTTCTATTGTAAAGTAAAAATCTTTGGCAGGAAAAAAGACGAAAATTTTCGATATTTTGATTTTGAAAGATACATATTGAATCAATTTGCATGAATGTGCATGAAATATGCAGGGTTTTAAAATAATCACACTGTAGATATCTTAATTTTAACAGTAAACTTGGTTGAACATCAAGGATTTATCACCTACCAGAATGGATTGGTATGTGTTATTTCTGGTCTCTGATTGGTCAGTTTTGTTGATGATGCTCTAGCAAAATTATGAATCGACTCACTTTTTAAAAGCCGCTCGCAGTTGCCTCCGCCTTAAAGGAATGCAATTGGTCTACATTTGTTTACTTTTTTGCGCGGGTTTTGATTATTTACAACTTCCGGTTTTACGACAATACGTTTTGTATTTTATTACTAACTATAGCGCAATAGTTAATGATAAACAATATTGTTTAAGTAATTGTTTTATCAAGTTCTAAATTGTCTCACTTCCGCCAATGAGATCTTGTTTGTCCGGGTATGTTTCTGTATATTTGTGGAGCCGTTCAGGAATTCAAAGATTTTCGGGTACGTTTCTGTATACATAAATGTACCCCGGGTACCTTTCTGTAGTACCCGATACGACAATGATCCCAACAGCTATAGTAGCTGTTGTCATAGAGTATTCAGACGTTTGTGTTTTGTTGTCAGACCGTTCTTTCTGCAAGACTAGTGTATTATTAACATTAATTTGTATTCAGAGTTTAATTTAAAAGGTATATTGTTCACTCTAATATGTCGCATTCTTACACTGTTTACTATAATTGTGTTGATAGCCTGTACCGATTAATCGATTGTAACCGATCATTAGTTACTTAGGCATCCGATTATGATGATCGATTATGAAAGTCTATAATCGATCTTCGGTTGAATCCAAAAATGAACATAATTAATGTTCAAAATAGAAATAAACATGATATTCCAGGAGATAACACTTGTGAAAATGAACATATAAACAAATAAACAAATTTATATCAATTAGAATTATTTTGCTGATGAAATGGCAATGGCACAAGACAGGAAAGAATACATGCTTAGTCAGAAATAATTCTAAGTTTAAGGCCTCAAACTCAGATTATCATAAACATGTTATGCTGCATATTGACTAATCAATTATAACCAATGATTGATTGGTTACATAAGCAACCGATTGTAACCGATGATCGATTGTAAATTCCAACCGATTGCCAATCACTATTGATAGGTCAATGTAAACCAGGCATTATTTATGTCTACACCGGTTTTGTTTATTTAGGTCATATACCACTATTGCATTTCCCATAGGCCTCCATTATAGCCTTTTGGCCTACAAACCCTATTCCTATATCTGTATGGATGATAAAACCTAACTTTTTTTAAAGAACTATCTTAGAGACACTCAAAAATGACCAGCAAATTCGGGATAATCTGATTCTTTCAGCCTCTAATAGTTCACTGAAGGTGGCCACCCCCAGAATGGCAGTAAAGAAATTTTACTTTTTGCAAATATACTCCCAGTAAATTTGTATCCATAAAAATGCAAAATTTAGCCAAAATATCCTAAATCAACATGTTTTATGATGAAAACATAATATTTTGATGTTTTATGGGGATTTGTTTTGGTTTGGGTAATTTAATCCAATCAGAATCTACCTTACAATCTGACTATATGCCCTAATAGACCTATACTTTTTTCAACCAATCGGAAGCCCCAAATCAATAGTGGTATCTGTCCACATCACGCGAAAACATACATATTAACAGTCCGTCAGAAACATATTTAGCCGGCCCGTGCATTGCTGAAATCTAGTAACGCGAAACTAGGTTAAATGTATAACCAACAGTGTTAGCTTTGATCTTTGGCAAAATAATTAGAAAACGTTTGCATACTCTGTGGCAGACTATTCGAAATTACATAGAAATCTTTTTACAGTCCACCCTCTATTATAACTAGCCGTATGAGAATTGTCTGATGGTTTTGGGAGGATGGACTGTAATGCTTCTAGCAGGGACTATAATACTAGCACTGAAAAAATACTATTGTATCTATAAATACATGTTTTGTATTTACCTAAATACTAGCGCCTCCCACAATAGAGCCGCACCTTTTTTTTTAGAAATCTTACCTTCATAGAAAATCCAAAAAAAACTCAAAATTCATTTTGTTTTCGATTTTTTGTAAATTTTGTAAAACAAAAAGAAGGTTTAGATTTTAAATTTAGTGTGAAAAACATTTGAGATTCAATTTGTGGTATACAATCTGGAAAGAACTGATTTTAAGTATTACTCTTAAACTAAACGCTCAATAAGAGCGCCCCATTGCATTTTACATAGCACCTGAGCGCTACTATTACATGTATTAGGGTAAATATCAAGGCTATAATGGAGGCCTATGGGAAATGCAATAGTGGTATACCGTGTAGTCTAGTAATGACAGATATGAGAGCGAGACCAAGATCTGCAACCCGGTCAATGTCGATAATTTAGGAGCGCTGTGGTCTAGTCGTAGAGCATTGGACCCATGATCCAAAAGTCGTGGGTTCGATTCCCGCCATTGCCATATGCGTTGTGCCCTGATCAAGACACTTTATCTGCATTGCTTAGTACTGGTTCGACAATTTAAGAGTCCAACAGCCATATCAAAGAATAGAACTATCCTACATGAGTTAGGAAGACATCTAAGTCCAACAGTCATATCAAAGAATAGAACTATCCTACATGAGTTAGGAAGACATCTGAGTCCAACAGCCATATCAAAGAATAGAACTATCCTACATCAGTTAGGAATACATCTGAGTACAGCAGCCATATCATAGAATAGAACTATCCTACATGAGTTAGGAAGACATCTGAGTCCAACAGCCATATCAAAGAATAGAACTATCCTACATCAGTTAGGAAGACATCTGAGTCCAACAGCCATATCAAAGAATAGAACTATCCTACATGAGTTAGGAAGACATCTGAGTACAGCAGCCATATCATAGAATAGAACTGAATGGTAGGAAGAAAGAATATGGTTCCTAACTCATGTAGGATAATTATTTTCGATTTTAACTGGTATTTAGAGACAAATCACATGAGCCTGACCCCTATGAATAACCCTGGTGTAAAATGTATACTGTAGTCTTCTCTGGACTGCTGTTACAATGTACACATCATAATAAAAAACACCAATGTTCTGTAGGATGTTCTTAGCCATTGTTTTATATAGCCACAGTAACAGGTAGAATCGTTCAGATTCTTCGTATTGACGTATTTGGCTCCACTTCTTTTTGTCTTTTTACATTTTCACAAACAAGAGGTCCATGACCTTGAAATGCGCTCCTGAATATATTTAAAAAGCAAGACATTGGAAAGGTATCATAGCCTTTTATATGCTTGTCATTATTTGAAGGGGTAGTGTTTGTCAATCATTAAACAATCCTTTTTTTGTCAGAGTTAATGCATTTTATTTTCAATATTTCTCAAATGAAAATCATTTTTGTAACAGGAGTAACATTCCTGTAAAGTTTCATGAAAATCCTTCAAGTTGTGTCAGAGGAGTAGTTGCCACAAGTTTTCCCTATGTAAGTCTGTGTAAACAAAGATGGCTGCTGGTGGCCATGTTTGACGTCAAATAAAAAAAATGCAGTAGTCGCCACAAAATTGTATTTTTAAAATATATGTTTTAGCTGTGGTGGCCATCTTAAAGTTTCGGCTAATTTTATATTTACTTCGAACCAACTAGACATCAAGAGCAACAGTACTCTAATGTTTCATAAACATCTATCAAATAGTTCTAGAGGAGTAGTCGCCACAATTTGTTTCTATATATAACATTAAACAAAGATGTCCGCTGGCGGCCATGTTTGACAAAGAATCAAAATGAATTTTGTTTACACCCAACTACATGTTACGTCAGATATTTTGGTATAGGTTCAAAATCAATACTACTTGTGTTTTTTGAAAATTACTACCGGTAGTCGCCACAAACTTCTTTAAAAATAGTTTTAGCGATGGTGGTCATCTTGAATTCCCGGCAGACCTGATTTTTTACTTAGGATCAACTACACATCAAGAGCAAAATTCACGTAAAGTTTCATGAAAATCCATCAAATAGTTTCAGAGGAATATTCCCAAAATGTCATTTAGGACCAACACTATGTCATGCTAGTCAATTTGCTAATGGTTCTAAATCAATACCCTTATGGTTTTTGAGAAGTAATCGCCACAAAAGTATATTTTTAAAATCTATTTTCAGCTTTGGTAGCCATCTTGGATTCCATATTAATCTGATTTTTTGTTGTTTGTAGGATCAACTAGACCTTATGAGCAACATTTCTGAAAAAGTTTCATGAAAATCCATCAAATAGTTTTAGAGGAGTAGTCGCCACAAAAATACTTATAGTTTCGGAAAAGTAGTCGCTACAACTTCTTTTTTAAACATCTATTTTTAGCTCTGGTGGTCATCTTGGATTTCACATCATCCTGATTTTTTGTTAGGGATTAACTAGACCGTATGGGCAACATTTCTGTAAAGTTTCATGAAAATCCATTTAGTTTAGAGGAGTAGTCGCCGCAAAAAGAAACTATGAACGGACAGACAGACAGTCGATCGACGCACCACGGCATAAGCTCTGCTGATCTGTGATCAGTTGCGCTAAAATTGTTTCCGTTCATGACACGGTTTCATAGATCCTTAAAAGTAAGGATTTGATCTCTGGATCCCTTAAAGAAATTGACAATGTTCCCCAGATCCCTAAAAGTATTTGGTCATGTTCCCCAGATCCCCAAAACCCCTGGGAGGGCCTCATTGTTTTCGTGACGAACCTGATAAACCGTCCTGATACGATCAGGCACTAACATGATATTCTATTTATCATGTTGATCGTTTAAAATCATTTACCTTTTTCCCACATTTTTTCCGTTCAAAACTACACAGACGTCATCAAAAGAGGTGTTGACGTCATCAAAAGAAGTGCACCTGACGGGATCGGAATGTAACTGCCGAGATAAGGTTTTATCTCAGGCAACATGTTTCTCGGCAGAATTGTGCAGAACGACGTGATAAATGTTGCATCTAAAATATTAAACTACTTAACAGAATGTGCTGGCATGGCCCAGTGGATAGCACGATGGACTTGCAATCCGTAGCAACTGGGTTCAAGTCTCACATACGCGACTGAGTTTCGTCAGTGTGTTCTTGGGCAATACACCTTCCCTCAGCCTCAGTCTTGTTTGTTCCTCCGCCTCAGGATTGGGATTTAAACTCCGAGCACATTAAAGAACCATATAAATATATTCATTAGTAAGAGTAAGGCAGGTCCTCGGAATCCTAGGTGTCATTCCCCTCTCTCTTGGGCGGCTCTAATAACGTTGATGAATTGAATTGAATGTTGTTTAACGGCTCATCAACACAGTATAGGTTATTTAGAGCCGCCCCAGAGAGAGGGGAAGGATACATAGAAATCCGGGAACCTGCCCTACTCTTATTGTGGAGCGCTGTGGTCTAGTGGTAGAGCGTTGGACCCATGATCCAAAAGTCGTGGGTTCGATTCCCGTCATTGCCATATGCGTTGTGTCCCTGAGCAAGACACTTTATCTGCATTGCTTAGTACTGGTTCTTCCCAGGAAGACATCGAGAGTGATTCAAATAAGTTCATAGAGCTTTCGTTACAATCGATGTAAAATAAATAAGTTTAAACTAAACGAGCCGTTTGATTGTAAGCGAGTGAAAAAAACGAACATACCTACCATCGAGTGAAGGATTTCCCTATAGTTGAATCCATTAGTTATATAAATTATTTATTAAGTTGTAAATCAGTTCATGTATGATTTTAACCGAAAGTATTCGATTTATTTAAGAAATATTAAATACGTACCTGTGTTTTATCGGTGAATAAAATACAGTTAGGAGTTCGGATGCGAAGTAATCAAATCACGAGTTAGCACGAGTGATTTAATTACACGCATCCGAACGACTAACAGGCGACATCTTACAGAAGTAGAATTATAGAGAGCGGTTGGAATGGTTGAGTAGGCCTAATTACACTAAATCAGCCGGATGTGCTCGCCTGGTGCATCGAAAGTAGTTCTGTATTAAAAAGTGTTAATCTTTTTTTCTTATTTTTTTAGAGCAGTTTCCCGTTATATTTTGGCTGTAACTGTATTCTGGACATGTTGTTGATTTTTGAAAATGAAGCTCATCATGTTTTAACAGTTTTTGATATAAATTTCGGAAATGAAAGTAGACAGGGTACGAAATTGCAAAGGGTAAAATAGCTTTGACCATTGACCCGGTGTTAGTATACAGCTGTAAAAATGTTTCTTAGAAGATATTTAACCCCCTATTTCCTTGTTGATGTTTAATAGCACACACGTTTATTTGCACGATAAAGTAAGTTTCCCAGAATTCTAATCAGGGTTGAGTTTTTAACAGGTTGTCAACATTTAAACTTTACTATGGAAGACTCATTTACGCTGTTATAACCAGTAGGGGGATGCCCATCGCCATGTTGGTGGAAGCCCTTGATGTGCACCATACCGTCATTACTATATATTGTGCACGGTACCAGGAGTGACCACGGTGAGCAGTAAGGAGTAGGGTGACAGCTACTGCTGTTTAAGACAGGTTTGATCATCCAAGCACGTCGACAGCGTTTGCCACTGCCACCCAGAGTTCTTGTTACAACGCAGAACATTAGAACAATGGCCTGCGATCGAGGAGAGCATGTGCAAGAACCCCTCTTACTCCGGGGCATCTGAACATGCGTCGTAATGGGCAGTGGAACATGTTCGTTGGAGACATGCCGACTGGTGACTGTTTAATTTACATATGAGTCCAGATTTTGTTTGGACTTTACGGATCGGTGTGCCAGGGCCTGGGGACGGCCTGGAGATTACATGCAGCAAACATTGCAGAGCACGATAGGTATGGGGGTGGGTTCATTATGGTCTGGGACGATAACAGAACTCTGCGTACTACATAATAGCTTCATGATTGGTCATCGTTAAAGTCTGCTCATGTAAGTACGGTGTCCTGTTAGGGCCATCTTACCTAAATGTCGATGGTAAGATGCGATGGTCCTAGAGGTCGATGGTAAGATGCGATGGTCGATGGTAAGATGCGATGGTAAGATACGATGGTCGATGTTAAGATGCGATGGTCGATATTAAGATGCGAGGATAAGATGCGATATTGGATGGTAAGATCTTACCATCGACCATCGCATCTTACCATCGACCATCGCATCAATCGTAATGTACATTCGTTTAGTCGACACCCTCTCTCCTCCCTCTCCACTCCACCCATCTCCCTCTCTCTCTCTCCCTCTCTCTCTCTCTCTCTCTTAATATAATCTCAGGTTTGTCAGTGAGTCAATTTTACTAAATATTTAATTGATAAATATGTTAAGATGTGTGCAACAAAAACTATTCAACCATGTTTTTTTGGGTGAGTGTGGATGTTGGTGAACAAAACCTGCTTGGTTCAGTTCTAATTAATTTTAAATGAGCGTTCAACTTAGGCCTTGCAAAAAGGTATGTGTGTTTAGGATAACCCGGCCCTATCTATCTTTCTGGTCAAACCTAGCAATTGTTTTCCAGTTTACCAGAAACATATACAAATCAAGGCTGTTTTGGGTATAACATGCTATGTTCCTGTATATATATATATGCCTATTTTATTAATAGTTCATGACACTGTCCTGTTTGGGATGAAGTAGGATAAGTGTGAGGTTTCGTGCACTCTAGAACCTGGTTCAAACCCCCCAGCGGCCTTTTTTGCCACCGACCTTTCCAAGGCATTAGCCCTATTGTCAACCCTGTTTGTGTTTGTGACGTCATATGCCTTTATTCCTTATTAACATTGCCATTCCTGATTGTCGTTTTGCGTGTTTTGGGGTTTTCTGTGTTCTGTGAAACCTGCATTTCCTGTTCGACCTGTTATTTTTGTTGGTAAATAAAGATCGACAATAATGCCCATTAATATACTTGATAATTGTGTTAATTACACTGTACCACTGCTACATATAGCCTGGCAATGTTCATGACCACTGCTACAAATAGCCTGGCAATGTTCCTGACCACTGCTACATATAGCCTGGCAATGTTCATGACCACTGCTACATATAGCCTGGCAATGTTCCTGACCACTGCTACATATAGCCTGGCAATGTTCATGACCACTGCTACATATAGCCTGGCAATGTTCCTGACCACTGCTACATATAGCCTGGCAATGTTCATGACCACTGCTACATATAGCCTGGCAATGATCCTGACCACTGCTACATATAGCCTGGCAATGTTCATGACCACTGCTACATATAGCCTGGCCATGTTCATGACCACTGCTACATATAGCCTGGCAATGTTCATGACCACTGCTACATATAACCTGGCAATGTTTATTGCGATTTACCTTGTTCTTTACTTTCTGAACTTGTTTGTATCAGTATATTTTAGTGAACACATTGGTGGGACGGACAATTACTTAGGTCAGCCATACATACTTTGGATTTTAAATATCTTTATTGCAAATACGGTATGCCTGTTTCCTACTTTTACATTTTCTTTTGTTTATTAAAGTACATGCATTGACTTGTTTTATTGAATAGAAATTGCTCTATATTTAAAAGTCAATATAGAGAAAAAAGAATTACAACACTAAGTATCGTAAAGAAAGATTTTTATTTTTCAAGATTTTCAAGATGGAATCTGAAATATTTTATATAGTTATTATTTCAAAAATACTAGCGGGGCTTATATTTTATTTTATTTATAATAAGCCTTTGTCAAATACGCCATTTAAAGAACATCTGTTTACAACTTAATGTTTAGACCACTGTCTCGATGAAATGCGATTTATCTAACAAGTATTCGGTGAAGTATATTTTTCAATGGGTCATCCGCACATGTTTGGCTCTAACGTTTAAGCTCGCATACCGGTCGAGTAGTTGGAAATGTACAAGGTACATCGCTCCAAAGATAGCTAGAAGCCACCGAAAAGATGACACAGTGTTGGGTATTATTAGCATCGTCATTTGGTTGTTGCGACGGCAATGAGGCCCAGTCGAAAAACGTTACGTTTTGTTCTGAACTTCTCCAAATAAAGGGTTCGAGGGCATCCGTTATGCCTAACCAGTAATTGGCTCCTCCTCCTGCGGATATAAAACATACAATAAATAAACACATTGTGAAATATCTCAAACGAAACAGTCATACTTTTTTCTATACCTTTGATATGTTGATGTGAGGTTGTAAGATCAGTATAGCAATGAAACGGAAGACATCATAAAAAGGAACATATTAAAAAGAACGTCATTGATTTATATAAGACGTCACTTAGGGTGCATTCTTATTTGAAATTGCTATGCGCTTTTGTCGAGATGTCTTAGATGACTCAATAGCTTAAAAACAAAACAAGATGCGAATATGGATGTCCATGTAAAACAATATAAGACAAAAATGACAGTTATCTTCTAAAATAATAGTTTAGCGTCTCCATCTACGTTTTTGAATGTCGACAATTTTTTCAATACATTGTAGTTTTAATTAAATTTCATATGTTCAATAAGAAAATCATGTAAGTCTATACATATATAAACCGAAGTTCGCTTCGTTTTACATATGATTTCTTATAATGTACATATTCTCAAAATCAAATGAAAAAAGCAGAAGTTCAACGACAAATATAAAAAATGAAAGATTATCATTTGAACGGGCTATCTATGTTTCGGTTAGAATAGGTTAAACTAACTATACATAATGCATAACAAATATATAACATGTTCAGAATGAATGCTGAGCGTTATTATGTACCAGTTGTCTTTTTTCCGCAATAATAACCCCACTTTTTCAATTTTAATTTTCTGTAGACATTTATTGTGCCTAACATATATAATACCTGAGCACCCGGCTGCATTTATAATAATGCTTTGGGATTTAGGATTTTGTTTCATTATTCAATGAAAACGGTTGGCAGTCTCCAAGGTCTAGAGAACACTGGGGATATAGTCAGACTTTGGCATTGTATTTAACTGAATGTTGTTTAACGGCTCATCAACACAATATAGGTTATTTAGAGCCGCCCCAGAGAGAGGGGAAGGATACATAGGAATCCGGGAACCTGCCCTACTCTTATTATCGAATAGATTCCTATGGTTCTTTAACGTGCTCGGAGGATAGACCGATACACGGGACCGCCCGGTTTACGTCCCCATCAGACGGACGAGGCTAAGGAAAAGTGTCTTGCCCAAGAACACACCAATGGAACTCAGTGGCACCACGGAGGATTGAACCCGGGGCCTCCGGTTACAAATCCGCCTCGCTACCGAGTGCGCCACGCCAGCCCTTGGAATTGTATTTAACTGGAAGTGGGTGTCGAAATTGGCAAGAGTACTTACTCCGTTCTTTGGAAATTGTATCATATTATTGTTATAACCAATAAAATAATTAACCACAACTACATAACTAATCAGCGTCTCCGTGGCCTAATGGTTAATGATGTTGCGTTGTAAACCTTCGCCTCTCACCGCTGCGGGTTCGAATCCCACTGGGAGCTCGAGTTGTAAGTGAGGAAATGTCTATTCTTACGGATGGCGGGAGGTGTCAGTACTGGTTATACCTAGGAAAATTGTGTGGTCTGCCTCCACCTCACAAAATTGACCATCACATGTGTTGGAAATGACGTAAAACACCATACAAAATAACAAAACAAAAACATCATTATACATAATTCACTTACTGGGCTAGCATGTGTTCTTTATCGATTATTTTGATTATTAGTCATTGGTATTTGATTTGTTTGTCTTATAAAATTAATAAACATGTTGTCCGTTCACAATTTTGCCAGCAGTTACATTAGTTTTAGGACACACTCAGGAGTACTTGGTTCATTCTTACTGGCACTTTAATTGAATTGAATTGAATTGAATTGGGGTTTAAGGCGCACCAACACAGGAAAGGTTATATGGCGCCTAACAGACATTAACATGCCAGGCTCATCCTCCATGTACATCGAGATAAAATATGGAAAATGGGCCGAGAACCTTTTCACCCTGAACTGCAGAGTTGCTGCAAATTCTATCGTAGAAACTCCATTTACGCTGGAGCCACGTTAATTGTTTTTCTGTCATTGTTCTTTTGATGTGAGCGAGATGGCACCTGAAACAATGCAGGGATCATGATGAAGACCTTTAATGAACATGAACAAAAAATGATAAAATGAACATGAATTTGGGGGGATTCTACCCCTCTGCCTACCCCTCCAAAGGGATCTGCAGTGGCCCTATTCTTTGCCCCGTGACCAAACGGGGCCCCCGGGAACCACACGGGGCCACTGGCACTTTAAGCAGTTTATATGATTTATGTGCCTGCAGTGACGTCATTTGGGACGAATGTATACTTAAAAGTAAATCAAAAAGTTGGAAAAGAACTGGCACTCCAGCAAAACCACGCATTCACAACAATCAGCAAAAATGGAAGCAAAATATCATACACAAACATACATGGGTAGTATCAATAGTGGTACTAACTTGGAACGGTCAGTGGTACAAAGGTCGCTGGGTGTAAACCAGGTTCGATTATGCACCACAATTCACTTACCCTATTGTCAGCCCAGTGAAAAATTAGCGTAAATACAGAAATGCTTGATGACTAGTTCATGTAGTTGTGACTTTACTTATACAAATACAATATATAAGGGAGATAACAGATCATCAAAATAGGTTGTTCATATCGTTGGGTTGTCTCCCTTGTATTATAACTTTACTTATAAATCTTCAGTTTTATAACAGGTTATGATATTGTTATATTGTGATTTGGCCCATAATTGGTTTAGTAAAAATATTCTATTCTATTCTATACAAATACAACTCAGCGATGATCACGTATTCTAGGATATTGAAAAGAACAAGTCTGTAACTTTCCTAAAAATTGGTACGCGATTCGAACAGGAAATTAAGCATTCACATAACACAACCAACTAAAAACAACTGCACAAAACAGACGTAAATAACAATGGAAATGCAATGTATGCGACCCTTAACATAAACATGTTGACAATATGGGCATGCTTTGTATCGGTCAGTGGCAAAAATGTCACTTATGGTTCAGGCCAGGTTCTAAGTAAGCATAAAACATCACTGTTACCATATGTCCTTCCCAATAATACGGGACAGTGTAAATAACGAAGTCCCCGCCAGGCTATACCCTCTAACAAACTAGACATTACTAGGCAACTAGACATTATTAGGCGATACACCAGTATATACCCTCTAACAAACTAGACATGACTAGGCGATACACCAGGCTATACCCTCTAACAAACTAGACATGACTAGGCGATACACCAGGCTATTTCCTCTAACAAACTAGACATTAATAGGCGATACACCAGGCTATATCCTGTAACAAACTAGACATTACTAGGCGATACACCAGGCCATATCGCGATACACCAGGCTATAACCTCTAACAAACTAGACATTACTAGGCGATACACCAGGCTATATCCTCTAACAAACTAGACATTACTAGGCAACTAAACCTTACTAGGCGATACACCAGTATATATCCTCTAACAAACTAGACATTACTAGGCGATACACCAGGCCATATCGCGATACACCAGGCTATAACCTCTAACAAACTAGACATGACTAGGCGATACACCAGGCCATATCCTCTAACAAACTAGACATGACTAGGCGATACACCAGGCTATATCCTCTAACAAACTAGACATTACTAGACGATACACCAGGATATATTCTCTAACAAATTAGACATGACTAGGCGATACACCAGGCTATATCCTCTAACAAACTAGACATTACTAGGCGATACACCAGGCTATATCCTCTAACAAACTAGACATGACTAGGCGATACACCAGGCTATATCCTCTAACAAACTAGACATTACTAGACGATACACCAGGATATATTCTCTAACAAATTAGACATGACTAGGCGATACACCAGGCTATATCCTCTAACAAACTAGACATTACTAGGCGATACACCAGGCTATATCCTCTAACAAACTAGACATGACTAGGCGATACAGCAGGCTATATCCTCTAACAAACTAGACATTACTAGACGATACACCAGGATATATCCTCTAACAAACTAGACATGACTAGGCGATACACCAGGCCATATCCTCTAACAAACTAGACATTACTAGACGATACACCAGGATATATCCTCTAACAAACTAGACATGACTAGGCGATACACCAGGCCATATCCTCTAACAAACTAGACATTACTAGACGATACACCAGTATATATCCTCTAACAAACTAGACATGACTAGGCGATACACCAGGCTATATTCTCTAACAAATTAGACATGACTAGGCGATACACCAGGCTATATCCTCTAACAAACTAGACATGACTAGGCGATACAGCAGGCTATATCCTCTAACAAACTAGACATGACTAGGCGATACAGCAGGATATATCCTCTAACAAACTAGACATGACTAGGCGATACACCAGGCTATATCCTCTAACAAACTAGACATTAATAGGCGATACACCAGGCTATATCCTCTAACAAACTAGACATTACTAGGCGATACACCAGGCCATATCGCGATACACCAGGCTATACCCTCTAACAAACTAGACATTACTAGGCGATACACCAGGCTATATCCTCTAACAAACTAGACATTACTAGGCAACTAAACCTTACTAGGCGATACACCAGTATATATCCTCTAACAAACTAGACATTAATAGGCGATACACCAGGCTATATCCTCTAACAAACTAGACATTACTAGGCAACTAGATATTACTAGGCGATACACCAGTATATATCCTCTAACAAACTAGACATTAATAGGCGATACACCAGGCTATATCCTCTAACAAACTATACATTACTAGGCGATACACCAGGCCATATCGCGATACACCAGGCTATACGCTCTAACACACTAGACATTACTAGGTGATACACCAGGCTATATCCTCTAACAAACTAGACATTACTAGGCAACTAAACCTTACTAGGCGATACACCAGTATATATCCTCTAACAAACTAGACATTACTAGGCGATACACCAGGCTATATCCTCTAACAAATTAGACATTACTAGGCAACTAGACATTACTAGGCGATACACCAGTATATATCCTCTAACAAACTAGACATTAATAGGCGATACACCAGGTTATATCCTCTAACAAACTAGACATTACTAGGCAACTAGACATTAATAGGCGATACACCATTATATATCTAACAAACTAGACATTAACAGGCGATACACCAGTCTATATCCTCTAACAAACTAGACATTACTAGGCGATACACCAGGCCATATCGCGATACACCAGGCTATACCCTCTAGCAAACTAGACATTACTAGGCGATACACCAGGCTATATCCTCTAACAAACTAGACATTACTAGGCGATACACCAGGCTATATCCTCTAACAAACTAGACGTTACTAGGCGATACACCAGGCTATATCCTCTAACAAACTAGACATTACTAGGCGATACACCAGGCTATACCCTCTAACAAACTAGACATTACTAGGCGATACACCAGGCTATATCCTCTAACAAACTAGACATTACTAGGCAACTAAACCTTATTAGGCGATATACCAGTATATATCCTCTAACAAACTAGACATTAATAGGCGATACACCAAGCTATATCCTCTAACAAACTAGACATTACTAGGCGATACACCAGTATATATCCTCTAACAAACTAGACATTAATAGGCGATACACCAGGCTTAATCCTCTAACAAACTATAAATTACTAGGCGATACACCAGGCCATATCGCGATACACCAGGCTATACGCTCTAACAAACTAGACATTTCTAGGTGATACACCAGGCTATATCCTCTAACAAACTAGACATTACTAGGCAACTAAACCTTACTAGGCGATACACCAGTATATATCCTCTAACAAACTAGACATTACTAGGCGATACACCAGGCTATATCCTCTAACAAACTAGACATTACTAGGCAACTAGACATTACTAGGCGATACACCAGTATATATCCTCTAACAAACTAGACATTAATAGGCGATACACCAGGTTATATCCTCTAACAAACTAGACATTACTAGGCAACTAGTCATTAATAGGCGATACACCATTATATATCTAACAAACTAGACATTAACAGGCGATACACCAGGCTATATCCTCTAACAAACTAGACATTACTAGGCGATACACCAGGCCATATCGCGATACACCAGGCTGTACCCTCTAACAAACTAGACATTACTAGGCGATACACCAGGCTATATCCTCTAACAAACTAGACGTTACTAGGCGATACACCAGGCTATATCCTCTAACAAACTAGACATTACTAGGCGATACACCAGGCTATATCCTCTAACAAACTAGACATTACTAGGGAACTAGACATATACTAGGCGTTACACCAGTATATATCCTCTAACAAACTAGACATTACTAGGCGATATACCAGTATATATCCTCTAACAAAACTAACAAACTAGACATTACTAGGCGATACACCAGGCTATATCCTCTAACAAACTAGACATGACTAGGCGATACAGCAGGCTATATCCTCTAACAAACTAGACATTAATGGGCGATACACCAGGCTATATCCTCTAACAAACTAGACATTACTAGGCAACTAGACATTACTAGGCGATACACCAGTATATATCCTCTAACAAACTAGACATTACTAGGCGATACACCAGGCTATATCCTCTAACAAACTAGACATTAATAGGCGATACACCAGGCTATATCCTCTAACAAACTAGACATTACTAGGCAACTAGACATTAATAGGCGATACACCAGTATATATCTAACGAACTAGACATTAATGGGAGATACACCAGGCTATATCCTCTAACAAACTAGACATTACTAGGCGATACACCAGGCCATATCGCGATACACCAGGCTATACCCTCTAGCAAACTAGACATTACCAGGCGATACACCAGGCTATATCCTCTAACAAACTAGACATTACTAGGCGATACACCAGGCTATATCCTCTAACAAACTAGACGTTACTAGGCGATACACCAGGCTATATCCTATAACAAACTAGACATTACTAGGCAACTAGACATTACTAGGCGTTACACCAGTATATATCGTCTAACAAACTAGACATTACTAGGCGATACACCAGGCTATATCATCTAACAAACTAGACATTACTAGGCAACAAGACATTACTAGGCGATACACCAGTATATATCCTCTAACAAACTAGACATTACTAGGCGATACACAAGGCTATATCCTCTAACAAAATAGACATGACTAGGCGATACACCAGGCTATATCCTCTAACAAACTAGACATTACTAGGCGATACACCAGGCTATATCCTCTCACGAACTAGACAGTACTAGGCGATACACCAGGCTATACCCTCTAACAAACTACACATTACTAGGCGATACACCAGGCTATATCCTCTAACAAACTAGACATGACTAGGCGATACACCAGGCTATACCCTCTAACAAACTAGACATGACTAGGCGATACACCAGGCTATACCCTCTAACAAACTAGACATGACTAGGCGATACACCAGGCTATATCCTCTAACAAACTAGACATTACTAGGCGATACACCAGGCTATATCCTCTAACAAACTAGACATTACTAGGCAACTAGACATTACTAGGCGATACACCAGTATATATCTTCTAACAAACTAGACATTACTAGGCGATACACCAGGCTATATCCTCTAACAAACTAGTCATGACTAGGCGATACACCAGGCTATATCCTCTAACAAACTAGACATTACTAGGCGATACACCATGCTATATCCTCTAACAAACTAGACATTACTAGGTGATACACCAGGCTATATCCTCTAACAAACTAGACATTACTAGGCAACTAGACATTACTAGGCGATACACCAGTATATATCCTCTAACAAACTAGACATTACTAGGCGATACACCAGGCTATATCCTCTAACAAACTAGACATTAATAGGCGATACACCAGGCTATATCCTCTAACAAACTAGACATTACTAGGCAACTAGACATTAATAGGCGATACACCAGTATATATCTAACGAACTAGACATTAATGGGCGATACACCAGGCTATATCCTCTAACAAACTAGACATTACTAGGCAACTAGACATTACTAGGCGATACACCAGTATATATCCTCTAACAAACTAGACATTACTAGGCGATACACCAGGCTATATCCTCTAACAAACTAGACATTAATATGCGATACACCAGGCTATATCCTCTAACAAACTAGACATTACTAGGCAACTAGACATTAATAGGCGATACACCAGTATATATCTAACGAACTAGACATTAATGGGCGATACACCAGGCTATATCCTCTAACAAACTAGACATTACTAGGCGATACACCAGGCCATATCGCGATACACCAGGCTATACCCTCTAGCAAACTAGACATTACCAGGCGATACACCAGGCTATATCCTCTAACAAACTAGACATTACTAGGCGATACACCAGGCTATATCCTCTAACAAACTAGACGTTACTAGGCGATACACCAGGCTATATCCTCTAACAAACTAGACATTACTAGGCGATACACCAGGCTATATCCTATAACAAACTAGACATTACTAGGCAACTAGACATTACTAGGCGTTACACCAGTATATATCGTCTAACAAACTAGACATTACTAGGCGATACACCAGGCTATATCATCTAACAAACTAGACATTACTAGGCAACAAGACATTACTAGGCGATACACCAGTATATATCCTCTAACAAACTAGACATTACTAGGCGATACACAAGGCTATATCCTCTAACAAAATAGACATGACTAGGCGATACACCAGGCTATATCCTCTAACAAACTAGACATTACTAGGCGATAAACCAGGCTATATCCTCTCACGAACTAGACAGTACTAGGCGATACACCAGGCTATACCCTCTAACAAACTACACATTACTAGGCGATACACCAGGCTATATCCTCTAACAAACTAGACATGACTAGGCGATACACCAGGCTATACCCTCTAACAAACTAGACATGACTAGGCGATACACCAGGCTATATCCTCTAACAAACTAGACATGACTAGGCGATACACCAGGCTATATCCTCTAACAAACTAGACGTTACTAGGCGATACACCAGGCTATATCCTCTAACAAACTAGACATGACTAGGCGATACACCAGGCCATATCGCGATACACCAGGCTATACCCTCTAACAAACTAGACATGACTAGGCGATACACCAGGCTATATCCTCTAACAAACTAGACGTTACTAGGCGATACACCAGGCTATATCCTCTAACAAACTAGACATTACTAGGCGATACACCAGGCTATATCCTATAACAAACTAGACATTACTAGGCAACTAGACATTACTAGGCGTTACACCAGTATATATCGTCTAACAAACTAGACATTACTAGGCGATACACCAGGCTATATCATCTAACAAACTAGACATTACTAGGCAACAAGACATTACTAGGCGATACACCAGTATATATCCTCTAAAAACTAGACATTACTAGGCGATACACAAGGCTATATCCTCTAACAAACTAGACATGACTAGGCGATACACCAGGCTATATCCTCTAACAAACTAGGCATTACTAGGCGATACACCAGGCTATATCCTCTCACGAACTAGACAGTACTAGGCGATACACCAGGCTATACCCTCTAACAAACTACACATTACTAGGCGATACACCAGGCTATATCCTCTAACAAACTAGACATGACTAGGCGATACACCAGGCTATACCATCTAACAAACTAGACATGACTAGGCGATACACCAGGCTATACCATCTAACAAACTAGACATTACTAGGCGATACACCAGGCTATATCCTCTAACAAACTAGACATTACTAGGCGATACACCAGGCTATACCCTCTAACAAACTAGACATTACTAGGCGATACACAAGGCTATATCCTCTAACAAACTAGACATGACTAGGCGATACACCAGGCTATATCCTCTAACAAACTAGACATTACTAGGCGATACACAAGGCTATATCCTCTAACAAACTAGACATGACTAGGCGATACACCAGGCTATATCCTCTAACAAACTAGGCATTACTAGGCGATACACCAGGCTATATCCTCTCACGAACTAGACAGTACTAGGCGATACACCAGGCTATACCCTCTAACAAACTACACATTACTAGGCGATACACCAGGCTATATCCTCTAACAAACTAGACATGACTAGGCGATACACCAGGCTATACCATCTAACAAACTAGACATGACTAGGCGATACACCAGGCTATACCCTCTAACAAACTAGACATGACTAGGCGATACACCAGTATATATCTTCTAACAAACTAGACATGACTAGGCGATACACCAGGCTATACCCTCTAACAAACTAGACATGACTAGGCGATACACCAGGCTATACCCTCTAACAAACTACACATTACTAGGCGATACACCAGGCTATATCCTCTAACAAACTAGACATTACTAGGCGATACACCAGGCTATACCCTCTAACAAACTAGACATGACTAGGCGATACACCAGGCTATACCCTCTAACAAACTAGACATTACTAGGCGATACACCAGGCTATATCCTCTAACAAACTAGACATTACTAGGCGATACACCAGTATATATCCTCTAACAAACTAGACATGACTAGGCGATACACCAGGCTATACCCTCTAACAAACTAGACATGACTAGGCGATACACCAGGCTATACCCTCTAACAAACTACACATTACTAGGCGATACACCAGGCTATATCCTCTAACAAACTAGACATTACTAGGCGATACACCAGGCTATACCCTCTAACAAACTAGACATGACTAGGCGATACACCAGGCTATACCCTCTAACAAACTAGACATTACTAGGCGATACACCAGGCTATATCCTCTAACAAACTAGACATTACTAGGCGATACACCAGTATATATCCTCTAACAAACTAGACATTACTAGGCGATACACCAGGCTATATCCTCTAACAAACTAGACATTACTAGGCAACTAGACATTACTAGGCGATACACCAGTATATATCTTCTAACAAACTAGACATTACTAGGCGATACACCAGGCTATATCCTCTAACAAACTAGGCATGACTAGGCGATACACCAGGCTATATCCTCTAACAAACTAGACATTACTAGGCGATACACCATGCTATATCCTCTAACGAACTAGACATTACTAGGCGATATACCAGGCTATACCCTCTAACAAACTAGACATTACTAGGCGATACACCAGGCTATATCCTCTAACAAACTAGACATTTCTAGGCAACTAAACATTACTAGGCGATACACCAGGCTATACCCTCTAACAAACTAGACATGACTAGGCGATGCACCAGTATATATCCTCTAACAAACTAGACATGACTAGGCGATACACCAGGCTATACCCTCTAACAAACTAGACATTAGCTGCATCATCTAACAAACTAGACATTAGCTGCATCCTCTAACAAACTAGACATTACTAGGCAATACAAATATAAAACAAGATCATTATGTTCTTTTTGAGTTTAAAAACAATCCATACAAAGCCAAAGGCAATGAATTGGCAGAAGCCAGTGCAACACGTTAATAAACCATTAAGGGCATGGACATGGTTATTATGAGGTATAAAGGTCGAACAGGAAATGTAGCTCTTACAGAACACAGTCAACCAAATTAGCAACTTCGCTTTGGTTTATAAGAATCTTTCATGGGTATCCGGTGAAGATAGGGAATTCCAACCCGAGGTATAAGTGTTTTTATCGGAACCGAGGCTCTGCCGAGGTTCCGAATAAAACACTTATACCGAGGGTTGGAATTTCCTATCTGAACCGAATACCCATGATAGATTCTTTTTCTTGCTTATCAGAGACACGCTGTGCGTCGACGCCTCCAGCTACTAACGTTTTGCATGTTTTCCTGCATACCGGATGTTGGCGCGCGTGAATTTTATCTCGACCCTAGAGTGAGATGGAAATTTCTTGCATACCGAACAAGGATATCCGTCATTGTACCGGGGCTAGATATTTCCATCTCACCCTAGGGTCGAGATAAAATTCACGCGCGCCAACATCCGGTATGCCGGAAAACATGCAAAACGTTGGTAGCTGGCGTTTTCAACGCGCAACATGTCTCCGATATGCAAGAAAAAGAATCTATCATGGGTACTCGGTTCAGATAGGGAATTCCAACCCTCGGTATAAGTGTTTTAATCGGAACCTCGGCAGAGCCTCGGTTCCGATAAAAACACTTATACCTCGGGTTGGAATTACCTATCTTCACCGGATACCCATGAAAGATTCTTATAGTCTAGCCCCGGTAAAATGACGGATATCCTTGTCCGGTATGCAAGAAAAGGTGGGCATACACGTGTAAATGTCGTTCGTTTTATTCTTGTTTATCTTTTATTATTCACAATACATAAACATAGTACACAACAATACAATCCATTACTGTTTACTACTATTAACTTTTTAACAAAAGTAAAGAAAAGGAGTAGATGTAGAAAGGTGGAGAAAGCGTTTTAACGTATTCGATAGAGAATATCGAGACTTTAGCAGCAAAAGAAACATATGACGTGTCTCAACAGATGTACTGATATTGTGATTTCTAGTTTATGCAATTAAAAAAAGACATATACAATGGAATAATAGATACAGTATAACTATCAACAGGTATCTCTCTCCTCTCATTATGAATTTATTTTTGACCATTTGGAGATAAATATTTCTAGTTTACTTCAATTCACAGTTAAAACTTGTTCAAGTTCTTTTCTTCTTCAGAGAGTTTCAAAGGCAATGCAAATTAGGGATGGTTTTCTTGTATTTGCATAAAAAATATATATCTTGCTAATTTCATAATAATAAATTTCCCTATGATATTTTCTAAGTTTTTTACGCTGTTTCCAAATGATACTTTGTTGTAGTTAATGTAAAGATTATTTCGGATTTCCTTTTCCTTTAGAAAAGTTTCTACGTTAGACTTGAAACTACGAGTAACTGGGAATTCTCAGAACATATGGATCACTGTATCGTAGTTCATGCTGCCAAAGTCACATAAAGTTGAATTAACTATATTCCATTTAAACAGGAAACTGTTTGTAGGTAATATTCGCATTAAATATGTATACTGAAAAGCACGTAATTTGGGTCAATTGTCGACTAAAAAGCTTGCAAATAAATTCTTTCCCAACTACTTTCTCCAAAAAATACTTTTCCATTTTATTTTGAATTTTCTTTTTATGTTATATTCATTTGTTCCCTCTCTTTTAGTTTATTGTTCCATGAAGTGGTATGCATTGTATAAGAGTATGATACTTTAGAAAACGATGAAGTCTAATTCAAATAGCTGTTTGAAAGTTTGAACATGTTGAAATGATACAAATGGTGGACCCATTTACAGTTCGCCACTATGCTTTCGATGCCGGACAGGCTGTGGACCCTATGAGGACGTCTACCTAAAGCCCAAAAGGACGGTGAGTTTGATGTTTGTCTGCAATCTTGTCTTGTTGTGCACTCAGTGGTTTATTCTCTTGTTGCTCTGGCTTCTGCCAAGTCATTGAGTACCTTCTTTGTGGCTTTCTAGGCTATTGTTGTTTTGTATTTATATATACACCAGCATCTTTGTGTTTTACTTAGATTGCCTAATGTCTATTAATGCTGCCTTGTTGGTTAGAGAATAGTTCATGGCGGGGATTTCTTTATTTACACTGTCCCGTTTTATTGGGATGACAGTAGGATAAGTGTGAGGTTTGGTGCACCCTATAACCTAGTTTAAACCTCCAGCGGCCTTTTCTGCCACTGAACGTTCCAAGGCGGTAGCCTTATTGTAAACCCTTTGTTAACATTGCCATTCATGTTTGTCGTTTTGCGTGTTTTTAGGTTTACTGTGTTCTGTTAAAGCTGCATTTCCTGTTCGACTTTTATACGTATTATTACTTCTGTAATCGTATACATATTCTATGTTATATCCAAAAGGAGAAATACGAATGTTTTGAGAACTCGAAAATGGCTCTACAGTTAAGCATTTAGTTTAATTAATATTTAAATAAGAAAATCATATAAAATGATATTATCTTCTTTCCTTGAATTAATTCACCTGTGGCTCTTAATTTGGCTTTCACAACATCGTTTTCTGCTTCTGTCTCCAAAAACACCAACTTGGCACCTACATGTATGTCTGCGCAGAAAGCCTGTAAAATGCATTGAACTAGTGTTATAAAGAGACAGTTGACAATCTCTGCAATTTAGTTAGGTCAGTGTGCTTCTTCACTATTTTTCTTGTTCATTTTACACTATTTTTCTTATTCATTTTATAGACAAACTGTAAGGACATTGAAGCATTACACACCTGTATAAATAAGAGTATCACGAGGGAATAAGAACATTAATCTAACTGTAATTGATGTCATGGTTATCTGCTCTATCTTATATGACTGGTTCGTTTGGTATATCTGTAACGCTTGCCTTCTCTATCTGTAATGGTTATATTCCATGCATGTTATAACTGGGTCAGCCGGTATAAGAGTAATGGTGTTGCGTGCGTTGAATGCATGCATGTTAGAAGACGGAGTTCTGTGTATGAGACATTTCCTGTTTGACTTTTGTATCGACTAAACCCTTAACCCCTACAAATACATAATGGACTGTTCTTTCTTTGAATTAAGACCATTCCATTTATGTGACAAATCGGTGTTTTGGGAGAAATGACTGATCATCAGCCGGACATTGTAAACCTTGAGTTACTCGCAGGCTGATCTGGGTTTACCATAGACGCAATGGCTATTATAGTCGTGTTAGCGGGTTAATGGTTATTTATCATGGCGTTTCCAACAATTTGGAGAAAATGAAACGTATATTACGCCAATTGTTAAAATTAAGCATCTTCTGCACAGCACGATGATCAGAGAATATAAGAATCTTTCATGGGTATCCGGTGAGGATAGGGATTTCCAACCCGAGGTATAAGTGTTTTTATCGGAACCGAGGCTCTGCCGAGGTTCCGATTAAAACACTTATACCGAGGGTTGGAATTCTCTATCTGAACCGAATACCCATGATAGATTCTTTTTCTTGCATAGCAGAGACATGTGCTGCGTTGACGCCCCCAACTACTAACGTTTTGCATGTTTTCCTGCATACCGGATGTTGGCGCGCGTGAATTTTATCTCGACCCTAGGGTGAGATGGAAATATCTAGCCCCGGTAAAATGACGGATATCCTTGTCCGGTATGCAAGAAGAACTGTTTCCTTCATGTTCAACTCTCTTAAAACATGCACAAGCGTCCATGATGTAGTCAAGCCAAATGACACAACTAAACGACTTCTATTTTGGTGTTCGTAACACACTTTCTGCAAACACGATTAATCTCATTATCTTTAGAAGTTATAGACCAGATATATAACAATTGCACAACCTTGACCTTAAGCATAGACCCCGTAATATAGACCCCGTAATATAGACCCCGATACAAAGTATATTGATGATACATCCATACATTAGGTGTCATCCTATTACCGGAATCAATGTAGAAGTAAATAAACTGGACACGGCCTTTGCGCGACTGTTTTATGTGTCCTTGAACATGTAAAATGTAGTTTATGATTAACAAATGTCATAATTCACAACTAGATAGAGTATTAAAAGGGTTAGATACCATAGCTCCAGCAAAGTCCGTATTGTTTTCGCCAAGTAAGTAGCACGATCTTTCGAACTTCATCCACCCGCTTGGGCATACTGCAATAGAGAATATACTTGTAAAAGCAAACTGCAATAGAGAATATACGTGTAAAAGCCAATGTTGCATGTAGTGGGGGAATAGACTCAGCCTAAATATAGATATTTTCAAATGTGCTTTTAGATATTCAACCAGAAATTATAAACGCCACTAAAGTGCTTGTCAACCCTTTTGTGTTTGTCTTATTTGGCCTTTTATTCATCTTTAATTTTGTTCTTTGTTTCTGTGTTTATGTGTGTGTTTGTGGTTGACTTTCGTCCTGAATGCTGCTTTTCCTGTTCGATTTTTATATCTATATTTATTGATTAACACAATGCCTATATCACAAGAAGTAAATGTAAAATATAACATTCAAGGACCACAGTCAACCAAAACAACGCAAAGAAACAAAGCAATAATTAAAACAGATGAATAAAAGGGAAGATATGGGTTGACCATAGTTCTACCGCCTTGGAACGGTCTGTGTCAAAAACAGCCGTTGTGGTTTAAACTAGGATCTAGGGTGCACCAAACCTGACTCTTACCATATTGTGATCATAATAAACGGGACAATGTTAATAAATATATCCTCTCGAGGTTATATTCTCCAACGAACAATGCAGCATTAATGGACAGTATCAGTATAGCACATCAATGATCATGCATAGAAAAAAGCTTAGAACGCCACAAAGCAAGTACTCAATGACTTGGCAGAAGCCATAGCAACAATGGAACAAAACGTTAAGGGTACGACAAGACAAGATTTAAGACACATATTAAACGCTACCGTCCTTTAAGGATTTAGGTAGACGTCATCATTTGGTCCACAATCTGTCCGGTCATCGCACAATCAAATAGTAAAGCATGGTGGCGAACTGTAACTTGGTCAACCCCTAAACAGGCAATGCGTTGCAAAATGATAGGGTCATGACCTCTTTTAAGGGATACATATAGTAATTTGCTGCATATTTCCCTTTTAAAATTCAAGCATATTCTCTATTTTCAAATACAAAAAGAAACCCAGGGGAAAAAAATCTTATTTTTTTTATTCCTTTGATTTGTTGCTCTAGGATATGATGATAATCACAATACAGACTAGATTAAATGTAGACGTAGATTTAAACCTTCCAAACACTCCCTCGTGTTTTGTTTCATTTTATCAAAGCAGACGTCTTCAATGTGCCAGGTGGAGTAAAGAAGGTGAACAATGGCAGAACATCTTTATGACATGCAAAACATAAAGATTAATCTAGAAACACCAGGTGGAGTAAAGAAGGTGAACAATGGGAGAACATCTTTATGACATGCCAAACATAAAGATTAATCTAGAAACACCAGGTGGAGTAAAGAAGGTGAACAATGGCAGAACATCTTTATGACATGCCAAACATAAAGATTAATCTAGAAACACCAGGTGGAGTAAAGAAGGTGAACAATGGCAGAACATCTTTATGACATGCCAAACATAAAGATTAATCTAGAAACACCAGGTGGAGTAAAGAAGGTGAACAATGGCAGAACATCTTTATGACATGCCAAACATAAAGATTAATCTAGAAACACCAGGTGGAGTAAAGAAGGTGAACAATGGCAGAACATCTTTATGACATGCCAAACATAAAGATTAATCTAGAAACACCAGGTGGAGTAAAGAAGGTGAACAATGGCAGAACATCTTTATGACATGCCAAACATAAAGATTAATCTAGAAACACCAGGTGGAGTAAAGAAGGTGAACAATGGCAGAACATCTTTATGACATGCCAAACATAAAGATTAATCTAGAAACACCAGGTGGAGTAAAGAAGGTGAACAATGGCAGAACATCTTTATGACATGCCAAACATAAAGATTAATCTAGAAACACCAGGTGGAGTAAAGAAGGTGAACAATGGCAGAACATCTTTATGACATGCCAAACATAAAGATTAATCTAGAAACACCAGGTGGAGTAAAGAAGGTGAACAATGGCAGAACATCTTTATGACATGCCAAACATAAAGATTAATCTAGAAACACCAGGTGGAGTAAAGAAGGTGAACAATGGCAGAACATCTTTATGACATGCCAAACATAAAGATTAATCTAGAAACACCAGGTGGAGTAAAGAAGGTGAACAATGGCAGAACATCTTTATGACATGCCAAACATAAAGATTAATCTAGAAACACCAGGTGGAGTAAAGAAGGTGAACAATGGCAGAACATCTTTATGACATGCCAAACATAAAGATTAATCTAGAAACACCAGGTGGAGTAAAGAAGGTGAACAATGGCAGAACATCTTTATGACATGCCAAACATAAAGATTAATCTAGAAACACCAGGTGGAGTAAAGAAGGTGAACAATGGCAGAACATCTTTATGACATGCCAAACATAAAGATTAATCTAGAAACACCAGGTGGAGTAAAGAAGGTGAACAATGGCAGAACATCTTTATGACATGCCAAACATAAAGATTAATCTAGAAACACCAGGTGGAGTAAAGAAGGTGAACAATGGCAGAACATCTTTATGACATGCCAAACATAAAGATTAATCTAGAAACACCAGGTGGAGTAAAGAAGGTGAACAATGGCAGAACATCTTTATGACATGCCAAACATAAAGATTAATCTAGAAACACCAGGTGGAGTAAAGAAGGTGAACAATGGCAGAACATCTTTATGACATGCCAAACATAAAGATTAATCTAGAAACACCAGGTGGAGTAAAGAAGGTGAACAATGGCAGAACATCTTTATGACATGCCAAACATAAAGATTAATCTAGACAGAAGGTGAACAATGGCAGAACATCTTTATGACATGCCAAACATAAAGATTAATCTAGACAGAAGGTGAACAATGGCAGAACATCTTTATGACATGCCAAACATAAAGATTAATCTAGACAGAAGGTGAACAATGGCAGAACATCTTTATGACATGCCAAACATAAAGATTAATCTAGACAGAAGGTGAACAATGGCAGAACATCTTTATGACATGCCAAACATAAAGATTAATCTAGACAGAAGGTGAACAATGGCAGAACATCTTTATGACATGCCAAACATAAAGATTAATCTAGACAGAAGGTGAACAATGGCAGAACATCTTTATGACATGCCAAACATAAAGATTAATCTAGACAGAAGGTGAACAATGGCAGAACATCTTTATGACATGCCAAACATAAAGATTAATCTAGACAGAAGGTGAACAATGGCAGAACATCTTTATGACATGCCAAACATAAAGATTAATCTAGAAACATAAAATACTTCAGAGACTTTCGGAATGTTTTATTCATCATCAAACTAATTGGGTTACAAACCCGATATCCGTATCCCTTCTCAGAACAAAACACCATTTTATTCATTGATTCAAACCAGAACCTCACAACATTAGACGCAGCTTCACGATAGAGAAAGTCAAAAGCTATGCCAGTGTTGAAACACAGGTACCGTTTACATTATTAGACGCAGCTTCACGATAGAGACAGTTAAAGCTATGCCAGTGTTGAAACACAGGTACCGTTTACATTATTAGACGCAGCTTCACGATAGAGAAAGTCAAAAGCTATGCCAGTGTTGAAACACAGGTACCGTTTACATTATTAGACGCAGCTTCACGATAGAGACAGTTAAAGCTATGCCAGTGTTGAAACACAGGTACCGTTTACATTATTAGACGCAGCTTCACGATAGAGAAAGTCAAAAGCTATGCCAGTGTTGAAACACAGGTACCGTTTACATTATTAGACGCAGCTTCACGATAGAGACAGTTAAAGCTATGCCAGTGTTGAAAAACAGGTACCGTTTACATTATTAGACGCAGCTTCACGATAGAGAAAGTCAAAAGCTATGCCAGTGTTGAAACACAGGTACCGTTTACATTATTAGACGCAGCTTCACGATAGAGACAGTTAAAGCTTTGCCAGTGTTGAAACACAGGTACCGTTTACATTATTAGACGCAGCTTCACGATAGAGAAAGTCAAAAGCTATGCCAGTGTTGAAACACAGGTACCGTTTACATTATTAGACGCAGCTTCACGATAGAGAAAGTCAAAAGCTATGCCAGTGTTGAAACACAGGTACCGTTTACATTATTAGACGCAGCTTCACGATAGAGAAAGTCAAAAGCTATGCCAGTGTTGAAACACAGGTACCGTTTACATTATTAGACGCAGCTTCACGATAGAGAAAGTCAAAAGCTATGCCAGTGTTGAAACACAGGTACCGTTTACATTATTAGACGCAGCTTCACGAAAGAGAAAGTCAAAAGCTATGCCAGTGTTGAAACACAGGTACCGTTTACAATTAATTTAGTGTGCTAGTAAACACTAACCATGTGATCGTCTTAAATGCATAAAGAAACGAAATTCCTAATATTGAAAACAAAATTGCAAAAATTCACCCCGTTTTTACTATTTAAAGGCAGAATATGCCTATATCTAAATCGCAGTTACGTTTTATATGTAGTTGATAATTTAAATGGGATTGATGCTAAATGTTAAACACAAGAGGAAAATTATTTTTGCATTAATATAACAAAAATCCGAAAAGAAAACATACATTAGGACTGATAAACCCGTTCCCAAACTATGACATGTATTCCAGGGTAATAAGTATATCGAATTTACCTGATTCACACTGTCCGAGAGAGCCATTCCAGACAGCAGATACAGCATTACTAACACATTGTACGTTGAGGATAGCCGCAACTGCCGGTTCGTATCCAGCATCACAAACAAGAGAGGCTGATGCATTACCTGGCATTAAACTGCCAGAAGGGCTTAAACCGCTGTATTGTACAGTTCCATTATCAACATCGGGCAACAGTGGACAAACTGAAATAATACCGAAGACTAGGTTATAACAATACAATACGAAAATTCGCAATTAAAATCAGGCGGGTAGAACACAAATGTCAAACATCTTTGTACCGGGTATGTGCAGCCGCTTTACCGTTCCTATGAAACTAGGAAATCATCCAGGCAGCCTAAGAACTCCCTGTGAAACAGCCAGTCATACATCGGGAATCGACATATTTGACTAGTGGACATAGAAAATGTTTGTGAGACAGTCAGTCATGCAGCATGGAAGCCAGAGAGTAGACATGTGGACAAAGAAATTGCCTTGAGATAGTCAGTAAGACAGTATAGATGTCAACGAGCAAACCTATGAAGATAGAAACTGTGATACAGCCACGAATACATTAAAGCAGTCAAGATGTAGACGACACAAGCCTAGATACATCTATGAGATAGCTAGTAGGACAGTAAGGGCAACAAATAAAGCATATATATTTATGCAGATATGAAAAGCTATGATGATTACGGTTTCATCTACAATCCAATATAGTGACGAGCGACCAATAAGGCATTCACTTTTTTCCGACTATAAACTCGCTATGCGACAGCCAGTCAGACAGTTAGAAACAAATATGTATCCAGATAATATATATATATATACATAAGACAGTAATGACGCCAAAGGGTGGAAAGATGGACATAAAAACAGTCGACAAAACAGACAGTAAGACAGTAATGAAAACAAAAACCTACAAGCTGCTTGTAAGACACCCAGTAAGACAAAACGGGTTGGTGTCAAACACTATACATATAAAAGTCGACATTGCATGTACGACAACAATTAGACAGCAAGAAAGGAAAGCAGTACACACGATACAGCAATACTAATCATATAGACCAAGACACATCCTGTAAGAACGCCATACACATATATTTCAAATGAATGTCAAAATGAGACAATGGGGTAGCCAAACAATATTATAGACGCAAACACTGCGCGTGATACATGTACAAATAATAAGGTAGAGAAATAATGCACACGTGGACAAACTTTTCTGAAAGAAAGTCAGTAAGACTGTATGGAAGCCAACTACTACATATTTGAAGTAGAATATAACACTGAAGAGGGAGATCCAGTTACCAAAGCGTTTAATTGTGGACGTACAATCTGTTTATGATATAACCAAAAAGACAGATAGAAAGCAAATTAATATACATATGGATGTACGCGATAGACAGTAAAGTAGCCAAGGATTATTCGTCTGGACGTAGAAACTGAATTTGGGACATCTATACACTGGTACACAAAGTATATGCGAGTATATTCCATTTCCCCACTTTTTCTACTCCATTCACACAGGGGAAAACTGTAGAAGTGTACAGGCCGGCAGACAAGCAATTGTATGTACAACAGCAATTCAAATTGATAGAATGTCAGCTCTATATATGGAGAGATATATAAACTATATGTATGCCATTCAGACACTAAGGCATATTTATAGTCATTCATGCAGTACGATGGACACATTTAGACAGACCAGCAGTAACTTATATATTGCATGAAATGGTCTTTCAAATGGCCAGAAAGCCGGATGTTTACAGAGAGGTATATACACTATATGTGAAACAGCCATTCAGACGCTAAGAAGGTCACATTTATTCAGACAGTCTTACTACATGTGCGACAGTCATTCATGCAGTAAGATGGACACATTTAGACAGTCCAGCAGTAACCTACATATTGCATGAAAGAGTTTTTCAAATAGCCAAAAAGCCGGATTGTTTCAGAGAGGTATATACACTATATGTGAAACAGCCATTCAGAGGCTAAGGATGTCACATTTATTCAGACAGTCTTACTATATGTGCGACAATCATTCGTGCATTAAGTAGGAAATGTTTAGCAAGACCCCTGTATGTATCGAGTTCTGTTCAACCCGGGGCTAGAGAACGTGAACAGTAGCAAAAACTGTTCATAAACAGTCTCAATAAATCCTAGACCTTTGTAATAATCGTGTTCGGCGATTTCCAATCCAAATTTATTTTCATCTTTTTATATGAAATGACCATTCAGATAGTTAGAAAGACAGATTTATAAAGACAGACGGACACACAATATGTGAAAATGTCATAAAGACAGAAATATAACCAAGACTTGAGCTTCTACAATATATACTGATGGTCAATGAAGATGCACATTAACTCCATATGCTTATGCTGTTGTATTATTCGCAAAACATTTGGAATAACACATTGCTGAACCAATATTTGCTATAGTTTAAACTATTTAATCTTGATACTTAATTTGTCTCATATTTTTATTGGTAGGGTTGTATGACAAGTAGTTACGCAGTTATTTACCTTGTCATTTAACATTGCATACTTTGGATAATCATGAAAAGAAAACTGTTCCCCTAAATTTCAAAATGCATTAATCTGTCTCGGAATAAATTCCATTTTGGTATTTCTTTTTATTGTTTGATGTCTGACAGTATTATGTCATGAATGCTTTTGAGAAAATGACTTTTATTTGCGATGTAGCTGAAGAAAATCGGAAATGCACGTGCATTTCATAACATCAATGTGGAATGCACTAAATTCAGAAAAGCATGTAAAATATGTTAACTGTCGACTCATTATGTGGATTTTGTACAAAACGCCTCAAATTGTAACTTTTAAAATGATTTGTTTTGTGGTGCGTTTTTGATGATGTGAGTATACATACCAGCTATACGCATATTGTATCCGGATTCAATCATTTACGCTTCTCACAAACTCATGTAACATACACGTCTCACACCTATACTTACCAGCTTGGCAGGATTCACTCGAAGTTGTCCATGTTCCATTCTCACAGGCTACTCTAATACACAATCCACTAGCTATCTTGAAACCACTATCGCATGTTAGTTCCGCGATACTTCCGTCATAACCCTCACCATGTATAATAGTATAATCTTCGTGTGGGTCTAGCTCGGGATGACCACAATCTATACATAATGCATGGCAAATGAAATATATGTAAACGTATAGACATACAATACATAGATAATAATAATAATATATTGTATGTACAATATGCTGATGTTAATCGAATGGTGCATGGCTACGTAAGACCTTTCCTTTCGGAGAAAATACTTAAACAACACATAATACAGCAAATAGTATTCCTTCAAAGTTTCATTATTGACAGAGTACGCGTTTGGCTCAAGCATGTGAACAAACGTAGGATGCAACATTTTGCAAAATCTTTACGTTAAATACAGTACTGAACTGCACACTAGGTCTAGTAAAAGAAACACATAATTAATGTGAAACACATCCCGGCGGGTTAATTTTACTATAGTGAAATTTGACACGAAGCGAGAAAACTCCAGTTAATAGGTTAACAAAACAGTGTAGGATTTATTTCCCCTAGAGCGCTTTAGCTTAACCGATTTGTTAGCCACTTGTACTGAGTGTGTACATTTATCCAAGTTAAGAATGAAGTTGTGACAAGCGAAATAAATCTTTATTATTATAAAAAATTTCTATCCATGAATATAGCGAAATAAATAATTATTATTATAAAATTTCTATCCATGAATATAGGTCAGACTAGGTCAACACACGCAAGTAAACAAACACTGTTACAGTTCTCAATGAAACTCATGTACTGAGCCTGTATATTGTTATCCAAGCTAAAGTGTTCAACCAAGAATGGAGTGGTGACTTGAGAAATAATTAACTATTATTATAATAATTTTAAAATGACTTTTGTGTGTCTTTAAATAGAATTTACATGTCCCAATTAGTGTATAATTTATTGTTATCTAATGATGACTTTTATGAACTATCTACTTGTAAATTTGACAAAAATTGGATTATTGGATAAATAACCTATCGTCTGCTACACATTATTTACACAGGTAAGAGTACCTGTATTATAATGTAATGCGATATAGATGATTGTAAATACTATCGATGAATATAGGTCAGATTAGGTTAACACACAAATGTAAACAAACACTGTTTCAGTTCTCAATGCAACACATGATGGAACTAATACTCCGGGAGCGGCTTCCCTTCCATAATACACTGTATGTCAATCATGTCCTTGATGGTAATGATTTTACCATCATTGCCTGGAAGTTTAGTCCTGATCATACAACCTGCAACCCAAGTGTTTATAAGAGTGCCAGCTCGTTTCAATTGGAGCGCCTCGTAGCCCAATTTCTCGCGTAGGGGGTAACATTTTCCTGGACAAAGATCCCATCGCCAAGGTCTTTCCTAGCCTGGTAGACACGTTGCCTCGCCTTGGAATTGGTGAATTTAATAATCACCTTGCGATTATAGTTATCTTTTGGTTTTCTCTTCCAGTAGCACCTATCAATATCACTGCTGTGTAGGGGTATCTTACTTTTCTTAGCATGCTCTAAGAGTTTGGCCTCGACATTCTCGGTGAAGACGCCAGTATCCCCAGCTATGCCCGACACATCGAGACACATACGCCTGCCGTACTGTTCAAGTTCATCAAGCTCACGTTTGGTTTGTGCCAATTCGCTCGTTAGCGTTTTGTTTTCTGAACGCAGCATCTCAAACTCACTAAGTATTTTGGTTGTCTCACATTCCAACAGTTCTTTCACCTCTATCACTAGCTGAGCCTTGATTTCCTTAGCAAGGATAGGGGCCAGTTTGGCTACAATCTCATCAATGCCTGCCTGTGATAGATTACCCATGCTGACTGGGGTGGGTGGGGTAGGTTTGGGTGTAACTCTGGGTGTATGAATGTCACCTAAATCACTATAATATTCTGTATCTGATAAATCTGAGGATTCTTGGAACCCTGGATCGTTATTAAATAGTTTATGCTGTTTGAAACCTCTATGCCATTCGATTGACTTCTCTTGACTAGGCGATGCTTTATTCCGAAGCCTTTTGGATCTGTTGGTAGGCATTGTTCCAGGTATAGTCAACAACAATGTGGCTCATAATCATTTATAATCGTGGAAACGTAATATTAACAATTCATTGTGTACTATAGAGCTGAATCATGTCACATTCAGGCGTTTACAGCAGGTTTACCTGCTCATAAATACATTTTTTTCATGACCGAAGAAAAAACCCGCCATTATTGTTTACTACCGGAAGTCCGAAAACCTACCGGAAGTCCGAAAACGGATAATAATGCAAAAGGCGAGCACGGTTATAAAGGGAAATTTGACAATCCTTAAGGAATACCCAAGGAAATCGTACAGACTTTTACCTACTTTTTATAAACATGTATCATGGATATTGAGAGAAAAAATGGACTACCCCGAAGAGGGCTCAAATAATATTTTCACAACGACCCTAATAAATTCACGTTTATTTAAAACTTCTCGGCGAAAATGAAAACAACTTGATTATGGTCGTCTAGCCATTTGCTAAACTTCTGTATATTCCCGCCTCTAAATGAATTGTCACATTGTAAGAAATGGTGTATTTAATTTATCGTAATTCTTACCTCTGAGTTGGCATGAAGACCCCACCGATGACCAGCTTCCGTTGGACATACACACAGTCATAACTGCAGCATCGACAACGTATCCCAGGTCACATTGGAGGCGCGCTTGAGCACCTATTTTATTCTGGAAGGGTGCGTCAATTTTGAAACGTCCGTGACCATCCTCTGGCAATGTTGAACATTCTAATGCAAAACAATATCTTCATTACAAAACATAGGTAATGCATTTAAATGAAACTACAAATATTAGTTTTTTATATAAATATATGACTGTCGGATGTTTGTCAACTTTTTTGTATAATACATACTCGATATATGCTTCTGCGCCTATTTGATTTTGGGAGGGTTGAGGTGCCAGTTTTGAAACGTCCGTGATAATCCTCCAGCAATGGTGGGCACTCTAATGCGAAATATTATCTTCATCATGTTCATTACAAAATAAAGATATTTAAATAAATACTACAATCTAAGACTTATTAATATGAATGTTAGACCGGATGTTGTTTGAAAGCATTTATTATTGTGAGACTACTGGTAAAAAGAATATGAAAGGAAAAATTTGGAAATCGACGAATACGATCAAATATAAAAAATATTGCAGTCTCGGTTTGATGGCGACTGTTCATGAACGATAGTGAAAAATGATAGCTACCGTTCACGCCCTCAAGCCCCGTGTTGAGCAGAACTCAATATTTAACATATCAATAGCACGAACTTTTGAGCCATCCCGAAGGTGGTATTCGTACTTCTAAGGCAAACTTGAAAATACCAACAACATTTACTACTGTGAAGACATATACCTAAAAATGGCTGGTTACGTTTCAGATCAAACTTGGTAAATGTTGGAGTCTAATACTACAATATAATTTGTGAATTACAATTGCATTATTTCAAATCGTAATAGTCATATTTTTTTTGGGTTTCGTCAATGTTAATGAGGACTCCCGATACGGTTAACAAGTTATCGTGTTTACTTTATTTTTTTTTGTTTCACCGTTCTATCCCTTATATTCGTATATAAGAAAGCAACGCATTGACGTTGTCGCCAATACAAATGGTATATTAAATACCCAGAGACCATGCATGGCCATATAATGTTCATGCCACATTCGACGTATTGACAAACCTGCAACAGTGCAACTTGGATTATTTCCAGACCAATTTCCCGGGGCCTTACACATCCTTGAGCTGTCCCCAATAAGTTCAAAGTGTCGATCACACGTGAAGTGGGCGGTAAGAGTGTAGCGTTGGTTTCCGGTGTACGACGCACGGCCATTATCTAGCGCTGGTAAAGGCTTACAAGCTGTCAAAACGCACACAACACATTAAGCGAGTTTAAAGAAATCGTGCTTATGATCACGTTTGCATCCATTTTTGTAAAATCAATATTCAATATCCATATAACTGTTTCACAATGGTTATCTACATACCGTCATTTTGTAACATACTGTTACATATGAAATCACTAACACACTGTTTTTATATATATATTTTATATCCATTGCACGATGTTGTGATGGACGGCTTCACGAACTCACATAATTATAAAACATACATGTACCACCGTCTAGCCAATCCAATTCATCCAATCTTAGTTGAATTTCTAGTTGATCATGTACACTATGTTGTAACCATTTTATGTATTTGTAATCAAAAACAGCATATTTTTGGGAAAGGTAGAAAACGTTACCTGTCAAACCTTTCAAATAAAACTAATTGAAAGATCCAGCTATTGTCTGACATAATGAAGACGTAATGGTGTAAACTCAACGACGTCATATATTGACTGTAGTATGCCCTTGTGGGTTGATATGAATGCATGTCTATCATGTTACAATGGTATACGATGCTTAGACTGCTGGGGTTTAGTGTCTTTACTTGTAGTTCGTAGTAATAAAGGCTACACCTTTAATGGTATTGTTTGTATCTTAAATGACGTGTCTTAAATGAAGTGTCTTAAATGACGTGTCTTAAATGACACGTGTCTTAAATGACGAATGTCTTAGCCCAAGTCATTACATTGACCATTGTCCAACTAGCGGCTATGTAATGATTCTAACATGGCGGACAAAAGATGAACGTTTACAAATTTAAAAATAACGGTGTTATATCTTGTACATGACTAGTTGTGACTTTACTTATATATACAATTTATAAGGCAGATAGCCCGTCATCAAAATAGGTTGTTCATATCGTTGGATTTTCTCCCTTGTATTATAACGGCGCGTTTATCATCCTTATTTACTTAGTTTACAGGTTATGATGTTATTCTATTGTGATTGTTATGCCAGAATGGCCCATAATATATTCTATTCTATTCTTTTTAAAGACATTTGACTTGATTTTGCATTTAGTCAGTTACTCGATAAAAAATACAGTTACAACAATAATTTACTATTTTACAGCTAACCATTTGAGAAAATGCGTTGAAGGTGTCAAGGTAAAATACGTATGGTTTAAATGCACCGCTGCATGTATTATATGGACGCCATTTTAAGAAGCTATAATTTAACTAGAGTAAGTTTACTTGATTCCTGAACTAGACATGCGCAGATGAACGATTATAGTTAAACTATAGTTCTTGATCGAAGTCTACTTTTTGACGCTCGAAACCTTCTACTATTGAAATTCCTCAAAATGTCCAAACCAAATAAATTATCAATTCAGTATATTACGTATTAAAGGCAAACATAGCTAGCAGTCTAGGTGCTCGGCTATTTTGATGAGTGTACCTGAGTCATACACATACACATATACATTGAGAATATTATGTCAGTGTCTTTTACTATCAAGTGTATTAGGCGAGGCTTAGAAAAGGGAAAATGGCGAGGCTCTGCCGAGCCATTCTTCGTTTTCGTGCCGAGCCTAATAAACTAGATAGTTAAAGGCACTGACATAATATTCTATTTATCATGTAGATTATCCACATTTTTTGTATGAATTACTATTTTACCTATTTCTCAGAATAATACGCTTATCGAGGACGCCGCCATGTTGTTGTTTTTTGTTTGTTTTATGACGTCAGGCAACGTTACGTGCATGACGTCAGATAACGTCACGTACAATAAACGCCGAGGGATTCCGCATTGATTTGCTCTATTGGTCAGTGCCTAATAAAGCAAAATTTAATAGGTCACCCCTTTATTAGGCAGAAAAGTGCATATCTGCATTATAAATGTGTTTATACAACCGAATGAACAATCAACATTTATATTTAAACAATAAAACTCAGAAAATAAGAATAAGAAAAGAAAAAAGTGAAAAGGAGAACAAGATCAAATATTTATACGAACGGCAGTCTAATTCGTCATCTTCAAGAGGACAATCTTTAACTCCATCGCAAATCTTAGTTCGAGCTATGCTCTTGGACCCCTTGCTTGCAGTTCTCTTACACAGGTATTGCCCGCATATTATTTCTGAAAGAAAAATACATAAATGAGATTCTGTTTTGTGTTTTTTTGCTTGTAAGGTGTTTTAAGTCATTTTCAACACATGTAAGTGATATATGACGGTCGATTTTTTTGTGGTGGAGGCAGACCACCCGCTTTACTGGGTAGAACCAGTATTGTACACCTCCCGCCATCCGTAAGAATCGACACTTCCTCACTTACAAGCCGAGCTCCAAGTGGGATTCGAACCCGCAGTGTTGAGAGGCGAAGGTTTACAACGCAAAGTCGTTAACCATTCGGCCACGGAGACGCTTTATGAGATTTTGTACTGAGAAAACTAAATTTAGCCCATAAAATGCATGTCATTTTCATTGACGAGATTCTTACAAACCCTTGTATACTCGGTAAAGAAAGTTTTGGACCAGGGTATATAAAGTCATATAAAAATAAAACTAGTGGACAGAATTTAAGTATCTTTTTTTAGTGACCAAGGCCTACCCTACTCGGTTAATTTGGTACCAGAAACATTAATATCGCGAACACACAAAGGGTCTGTAAAAATTGTTGCAAAGTCCATAAAAAGTAACAGTTACAGACATTCGAGTAACCAATAAAAAGATTATTACTTTTTTGCAAACTTTCATTGTAAACGATAACTATTGTTGATTTGTTGATCTATTGTCAATTATCAACTGAGATAATAATGGATAATAATAAAATCCGTCAACTGGTTTTCTTTTTATGCGCCATTATATGCCCTAGTCCAAAACTTTTTTTACCGAGTATATAAACGGGGTAATGATAATATGACACATAAATGATCAATAAGAATTCTACAAAGTCATTTTAAACGAATCGATGATAAAAATAAAGCAAATATAATGGGAATATACTTTGACAGGGAGGTAATTTTAAAATAACGAAATTTGGAATGTTTTTTTTTTTAAAATATCAATCGTTTTTCAAACAATGACAAAAAGGGCAATTATTGTCAATGCCAAACATTAAATTTGTTTCAAAACAATACACGTTTGTATAATTAATTTGTTTGTAATATATGGGAGGTTATTCTGAGACTTCACTTAGAAAATAATAAAATAACACATTTCTTTTGGAAATCATATCCTTACCAAACATTTCTATCTTCATTATTATGTCAATATTCATATGCCTAAAAAGTCGTGCTAAACTGTTTTGTTCAGTATAGTATTGCCTGTTATTGTTCCGATTCTGTGGTTATTCGGTAAAATTCTGGATACATCCTGCAAGGGGCGTAGCATGGCCTGTTTTCAACATACTCTTAGTATGACGTGCGAAGCGCAGAGTGCGGGAGCGTTTAGGAATAGGTGCATCTCTTCCACAAGCGGGTTCGTGGGTCCTCCCCCGATATTGTTTTCGCTTGCGGACCAAAAAGGTGCTCGTACAAGCGATATTTGTCAGAAGTATAAACATTTTATGCTGGGAAAAAATGGTAACGTGCCACCCTTACCCTTCTCCCCGCAACCTCCCAATCACGTCCCCTATACATTTTATTGCATTTTTAAACTTTTTAGGATGTTTTTTTCGTGTTTTATTTTTCCAAGTTCCTCCCGGGAGTAAAGGAGTATGTCAAGCTACGCCCTGTCCCGCGGTGTTTCTAATTATTATATATATATATATATATATTACATACGTATGTCGTTCCATAATTTCTCTGGATGTGGACTTTATTGTTACGTTATTTCCTTTTGATGGAATTTACTTTTGTTTACATTGTCTTGTCAATTTGAGCACTGAAGACAGGATAATTACGAAGTTGTGTACACTTAAAATCTATTTTTAAAAGCTAATCGGTGGGCCTAATTTTCTACTGACCGCTCCAAGTCGGTAAAAGTAGATAAACTTCGAACAGGAAAAGTAGCAGTCAAGGACGACAGTCAACTACAAACACACAGAGAAACGAACAACAACTATAAAGCTGTCTTCACCACTCTTTGTGTTGTGTATTGTTCTTTTCATTGTATAGTTAATTTGCCCTTTGTGGTACAGTGCGGATTGACGGGGCCATTGTGTTTGGGCGCTCTGATTTCTATAGGATCATTTTTTTCATTTTTCCGCTTTGTTTTGAAAATCCATTTTGCGATTGTGTGTTGTCTAAAGTTTATATTTCAACTTTCTTTTTCTTTCTTTTTTGTTCTTTGGCAAGACACTTTCTTTTAACTCGTCCGTCGGATGGGTACTTAAAATGGACAACCCCGTGTATTGGAATGTATCCTCCGAGTATACTTAAAAAACAAAGGTGTCTATTCCTTAGTAAGAGTAGGACAGGTTCTCGGATTCATATGTGTCCTTACCATTTCTCTGGTGTGGTTCTAAATAACCTATAATGTGTTGATGAGCCGACAAACAACATTCAATTCAATTTCAATTCAATTCTATTTTGCTTTAGCACCGTATTACCTTCCTGTTCGCAGGAACTCCTATATTGCTGGGCAAAGTTTTGAAAATGAAATTTTTGATACACTATCACCAGGCAATTACGCAGCTTATATTTTAGTAAAGTTTACACTAGCGAAAGTAGATATAAAAGTCGAACAAGAAATGTAGCATTTAAGGACCACAGTCAACCAAAAGCACGCTTAGAAACAAACAAAAATTTAAAGATGACTAAAAGGCAAGACACAACAACACAAACATAAAAGGGTTGACAATAGAGCTACCGCATTGGAACGGTCAGTGGCAAAAATGGCCACTGGGGGTTTAAACCAGGTTCTAGGGTGTACCAAACCTCACACTTACCCTACTGTCATCCCGAGAAGACGGGACAGTGTAAATAAAAGATATCCCTGTCAGGTTATATTCTCTAACACACAATGCAGCATTAAGTATAACACATTAGCGACCCGACAATGCAGCATTAAGTATAACACATTAGCGACCCGACAATTACCTAAATCACATTGGCACTGTAACAAACAGCACGTGTATGGCAAGGAGCAACTGATTTATGACGTACAATGAAACCGGGTATGATGCTAGTATTGAACGGGTATGATGCTAGTATTGAACATAAAATAAAACAATATAAGAATATTTCGTCTGCGGTAAACAGAAGTTAAATGGAAATACTTGACTACAAATATACTCAGTAAGAGGTTTTGATGAAGAAAACATGTTCGTTACAAGTTCTAAATATATATTTAACTAGGTTGAGAATATTGTTGTTGCGCAGCCATAATAGAGGATGTAACCTCTACCCATTGGCGTCCGGAATACATTATAAATTTCACCCGCATCCGACGTACTAAATGTATTGCTGACGGGCCTAGCATCCAACGTGTGAAAAGGCGTGCAAATTCGACCGCCGGCGTACCGTTTTCCAGTCTCAGCATGCGGAATACTCTAAAATATGAACCAAATATGGCGTATCAAAAGAGTTTTTTACCCTCGTTATAACTAGAGCTCCCCTGGATACGGAACGAGCTCCCTGGATACGGAAGAAGCTCCATCCCCAAAACTTGACCATGTTAGCGCAATAAATCCGAGAAGAACGATGTTCAACTGAAAATAAGAGTAAGTGAGTATGTATGCTATTATTATAGTAGTGTTCATTCCATTTAAAATATCAAAGTATTCAATCAGCCTATATTTACATAGACTGAATGAGTATATACTCGTATTGTTGTTGATTAAACAGAATATGAATGAATCTGTAAATCATAACACTGAATACAAGCGACGCCATGGTAACCTAGAATGTCATATTTCCTACTTGTCGTATGACGTCATCATTTCCGGTCGATAATTGTATATCAGATGCAGTGCCTATCTGATAAGCACGCTCTCTCGCTCGTTTGTTTGACGATGTGATGATTTAACACGAAACCAACTTTATATAGAATCCTTTGTCAGGAATAATGGATAATTTGAAGATCATTTAACAATGTGTTTCATGTGTAACCAGTAATTGCCATTTGCATGCCAACAGCTTAAATAGATCTCATATATGTGTTATTCCCCGGTTTGCAAGTTAATAATTTATATTATTGTATACTTTCATATTGTCCCGTTTAGTCTGCATTGAGCTAAGCGTGCAATATTCTACGATATTGCACGCATTGATATTGCACGGGAACTTTTGCTCGTGCTTGCTAAGAGCCGCGAAATAGAAATAAGGAACTTCTTTCAAATAAAAATAACGAAATCCTTTCTATAGTGTCAACAAAAAAATACGAGTTTTTTTTCAACCTTTTATGGCAAAAATTGATAAAATAATTCAAATGGTCACTCACCCACTGTTTTTAACGTTATCGAATGGTAAACAAACTTCAGAAAATCGCTTGTTGTTTTTAATGACGTCATCCGACGTCGACGTCATTTTCGCGCAAAATAATCATCCACACAAAATGAAACTGAATGGCAAGATAGAAATTCCATCAAAAGCTATAAAAAATAACACAAATGCAATGAAAAGTAATAGTCATACAATTAACATTGATCAAAAACAATATGAAAGTATACAATAAAAAGGTTATTGAATTTGTATGGCTAAATATTACTTGGAACTCGTTGTTTGGCGCAGGA